>DF357900.1:58117-114185 GCA_000787875.1 Solanum virginianum | reverse complement strand
CTTTCATTCTATTCAAGCTTAAGATAGAAACTAGGTCGCTTCTATGATTTCAAGTCTTGAGTTTCAGCCCTTATGTCATTTGCATGCATTCATGCTCATGTTGACAAGTTTATGGTGATTTTTGATGTTCATGTTGAAACTATTTTTGAAAATCATGTTTAAGTGCATTTGTTGCATCCATGTCGGGCTAAAATCTTCATGATTACTTTCCTTGTGTACATTTCATTGACATTTAGGGACGAATGTTCCCCAGGGGAGATATTATGACACCTCATAACTTCATGCTCTCATGTACCCATGTTTCAAGCCTCATTTGGTTAGGTTGGGAGCATATTAGGGTCGTGAGAGACTTCTAGTACTTAAATGAGTTCAAGACTTCCCTATGAATTTAGTTTTGGGTGTTGGTTTGTGCCAAGGTCTACTTTAAATGACCATAACTTTTAGCACACAAAGAACTAGATGACACATGACATGTCAAATGAAAGCCCTTGGAGTTAGCTTTCCAAAACACTTGGTTTCATCTTATTCCAAGTTTGGATGAAGGCATTATTAACATTTTCATGAGACCCTCTCGTGCAGTGATGTCACACGAGCACTTACATGAACAATGTGGCTTTGGATGAGCCGTGTGGACTGTTTGCAGCTTAAAAAGACCATTTTTGGTCTAAGGATTAGGACACCACCTGTGGCATGGGCCATGTGGCTTGCTACTGACCGTTTGGCTAGCCATGGGAGCATGCAAGTGAGGCAAGGTTGGCGTGAGGGGAAAGTTTTTTACTAAGTGTAGTGCCACGACCATCTTCACAGGCCGTGGTAAGCTTGAAGAGTCATGTGGCCTGATATGGAGTCTCCTTTCCACAATTTTTCCCACCAAGTGCAACTCCACAGGCCACTACATAGACCATGTAGCACTACACGGCCCGTGGAGCCTCCCGCCAAAGTGACAATGACGTTAAGTTTTCCTATGTGTCCCAACTTTGAATTTTTAGACTAATTATTATCTCACGGGCACTTCACATGACGTGTGGATGCCACATGACCCGTATAACCTCAAGTGAGGTGACACTTTGTCAATTTTTCCGTCCGTTTCACTTATGGCGTTTTCATAAATTTTACTTATTCTAACAATCTTTTTGGACTTCTAGTGCTATCTTAGCCTCTCCAAAAGACCTAAACCCTATCTCAAGGGATCAAATTCATCACTTTTAACTTGAATACACTCTCAAATCCACTCAAAAGCCTCTACCAAGACCCCAATACAAATTCAAGGAAAGTCAAGAACAAGTTTTGGATTTTAAGACCCCATTCCAAGCTTCCATTCTTTCCCAACTCAATTTCAAGAAAGTGAAGGTCTAAGGTATGTGCGTTTCAACCATTGAGTTCTTTCACCCATGGTGCCCAATCTTCTTTTTTACATCAATTATATGTTTCTAAGTTGATTTACTTGTGGGTCTTACTTATTATGAATTTAACTATGAACTACGTTGGGGTTTCATAAAAGTGTGATTGTTTAAGCTTGTTCTGAGCTATAAATCTATAATCTATTTTGAGATTTGATGGAGGATTTTGATGTATCTTGTATGAGGGTATTACCAAGTGTTGGTGGGTCATTTTACATTGAGTTTTCTTGCTTGATTTCACTCTTGAATTGCATGATTTTACACATGAAATACACACCTATCAAGTATTTGATAAAATGTTCGATTTTGGATTCTTGAATCATTAATGATCCATTGCATGATTTATGATCTGAATGACTTTATTATGATGAAAAGAATTTTTATATGAGTTGTTTCGATGAGAAGTACTTATAGTATTGTAAGTTGACCATGCCTCATATGTAATATGTTCTATATAATAATATTTTACTTCAAGCATCATTTATACATGTCATGTTGTTATTATGCTATCCATTGCTTATGATATTGCATTTTGCCCATGGTTCCTATTGCTTGTTGCATTGCATCCTACATACTTGGTACATTCAAATGTACTAATGCATACTCTATGCCTACAAGATGTTAACATGTAGGAACCGGAGCTCCACTTGATCATCCTCCTCCTCCACGTGGCTAGTACTATCTCTTGAAGCAAGTTTGGTGAGTCCTCAACTCTGAGGACAATAGCTATTGGTCTTAGGTTATGTAAATACTCTTTTCTTGTTTTGATGTTTGTGACTATGAGGGTGAGCTCGAAAAATGTCATGGCCCCTTATCAATTCCATATGACAAGTTATGTAATTATGCTTGAGCTTTGGCTCTCTTGATGATTTATACTATTAAAGACTTCCCTTAGTCCCTTCCTATCCCTATTATACTCTGTATTTGTTGTTTAATTACTTCCGTGACCAAAGATGTGTAAATAATATGCTAAGAGGCTTGTTTGGGGGCCCTTTGGGTTTCCATTCGCAGTGTCATGTCTAGCCCCTAGGTTTGGGTCGTGATAATTGCAACAACTGAAGATATCAATTTATGAAATTAGAAGTACTGCTACTCAGTAGTTGCTTTAGAAATACTTAAGTTGTTGCAATAACATAAATGCAACTTAAAGAATTTAGTGCAACAATCTCAGTAGTTGCTAATGCAACACTTAAATATTGTAATTTAAGGAATTCTCAGTAGCAACTAAAAAGTTGCTTCATCAAATACTTAAGATGCAATAACTTGTTACAACTACTTAAGTAGTTGCAACACCTTAAGGTTGTAATTGAAGAAATTTACTATATCAACTTAAGCAGTTGTTTCATCAATAGCTTAAGTTCTTGCATCAACTTAAGGAATTTAGTCAATTTAAGAGGCTGCTTCATCATTTACTTAAATTGTTGGTAAAACTTAAGGTTGTAAGTTGAGACATATGTTAAAACAATTTAAGCTGTTGGTTCATCAACTACTTAAATAATTGTGACTTACTAAGCAACTAATGATTTTTTGACAATAATTGAAAGAATGATTGCAATAATTAACTCGTTTGTTGAAAAAATGAATTAAATTTGAAATTTTTGTGGCAACTAAATACTTTTTTACTCTTATTTTTAATAACATTTCGTTCATACATCATTTATTTCACATTAAGTTATTTATGATATGTCGCAACCCGATTCCTCAGGCCATGATAACACCTACCACCCACCGATAAGCAACCTAATTAGTAGCTGATGTTCATGCTCCAATAAGAAAGCAATCGTTGTCAGCAATCAACCTAACCGAAGGTTAGGGTCGAATCCACAGGGATTACGAGGCTTGACTATAAGAATCAACTACTAATCATTTGAAGCATAAATAAAGTGCTTGGTCGGCAACCATGGCGTGCCACCTAACTGTTACTAATTATCCCAGTCAACCTCCCCATAGTCAAGTTTGGTTGATTAGACAACATCAATCAAATCCTGTCATCTACTCTCCTTTTCCTATTTGTCACTACCTTGGTCGGACTAGTGATAGTAAGCGGGGTTTGATGTTAGCCACCACCAAACGACAATCATAATGAAGGAAAATAGACAACACATGCAAACCCTAATAGTAGAAATGTGTTTGGTGTTGGCCACCACCAAACATCAATTAAAATGAAGGGAAATAAACAATACATGCAAAACCCCAATAAAGGACATGTACAAAGTCTAGGTTATTTCAAATCAACTACCCATGATTCCCATAACCCCAAGTTGTGGATGCTTAGCTACTCATGGCTATTGCAAAATAAGCGAAAATGTCAATACAATGCATAAGTGAAAGTTTTACGAAAAACACTAAAGACTGTAGGCACCAGAAGTTGGAAACCCAAAAGCTTGATTGATCAATAATGAATACAAAGCAAGATTTGCAATCCCCAAAATGGATTTTCCAAGAGAGAATAATAAACTAATCTAAAACCCTATAATTTTCTTGAAAGAATATTCAAAGGCAAATCCTATCTTTTAAAAAATTTATCTTCTCCTCTTAAAACCCTAACTTAATTTATTTATATTGTTTACAAATAAACCCTAAAAATAATACAAAAAGACAGTTGGCAGCTGGTATGCATTGAAGGTACGACTCATAGGGTGACCTACGAGTCGTCACCCTACGAGTTGTAGTCGAGGTCTTGTTTCAGATTCTTTGCATCTTGGACTAAACTGGTATGACCCACAGGTATGAGTTGTTGCTTGAGATATGACTCGTATGTTCCTCTCGTAGTCTTGGCCTTCAGTTTTTGGTCCAACTTTTCGCTCTCTAATTCCTTCTATGAGTCTATCTATACGAGTCATGGTGAGACTTACGACTCGTTGGATGGCCTCATAGGGGTGACCTCCACTTAGCAAATTTCTGAATTTTGGTCTCTGTTTCTTGTTATGACACACCTTACGACTCGTACCTTCGGCTACGACTCGTAAGTGAGCTCGTATGTCCTATGATTCAGCAAAATCTGCACTTTTTTTTTCACAATCATGCCAATTTAACTTTTTTGCAAGAATTATACAAAAACACATACAAATCATAAAAAATCGCATTAAGAACTCACAAAATGCCTTGATTTGGGCATCAAATGTGTTGTATTTTGACAGCACATCAACACCCTTAACTTAGAATTATTGTTTGTCCTCGATTGATGACTCAATCTAAGTAGACAATGAGAAATACATAGTAGCTACACTAATGGCATATACAACAACTCCTTTAATTCAGGTACCCAACTACCATTTGCAAAACAGGATTGCAAAGTTATTAAGTAAAACCAGAACATAATGAGATACCTGGCAATCCAACTATGACAAGCTAAGGAGCATCAACCGTCCATAATTGTTGGTATATTCATATGCTACTCAAGTAGTGCAAATGCCCTTACTGGAAAGAAGTCCCTCATACTCACTCAAAACGTATTTAGAATTCAGGGACTAAGGAAACATTCTCACTCTCACAATTGAAATTCATGCATACTGACTAACACTATAGGCTTGCCTCTATACTCATCTTCTGCCTTGGTGATAAAGTGAATTTAGATCACTTTAGGACTTATGGGCTAGTAACATAGGTTTAGGGGTCTTTGGTATGTCATTTTAGGCAAGTAGTGACTAAAAGCTATCCTTGAACCATGTTTACCAATACTTTTTGCTTTCATAATCCGACCCTTTTCAATAAATCGACCCTTATTCTCCAGTTTTGAACTTTTCTCAAGTGTTTTCTTTCTATTTTCAACTGTGCCTTATTTTTGAACTCAATTCTTACTACTTTTTCTCAATTCAAGGCACTTATCTATTCTTTTTCGTCACTCAGCTCATTGATTTTTCATTTCTTTCATCATTCCCCAACTAACAACCTTATTATCATTACTTTACTACAATAAGGGCCACCCTCAACTTAGGCTTTTAGCCTGAGATAAAGTACACAATATCTATTCCTCAAACCAGGGTCACAACTTGTAGCCACCCTCAACTTAGTCTTTTAGCCTCAATTAAGGTTCATATGTCTAAGGATAGACCAGGGCAAAAATCAAGGTATTTCATCAAACAAGGTTAACCTAGTAAGATGTCAAGAAAGAATAAGTACATGAGATGCTCAAAACTTTTGAACAAGGGATTTACTCACTCATTTGGTGGGTCATTTAGTCCAAAAGTCAGTTCACTCAAAGAACAAAGGCCTAAGATCCTTTCCATATCCACCACATCACCAAACCAATCTTAGAGTACTAAGGCAAGTTCTGAGTCTATACAAGATGCATGAATGTAGCAAAATAAGCTCATAATACACATGGCATTGCATCCACAATCAAGTATAGACTCATAGGTCATGCTTTTAGCCTCAGGTCACCCTCATAATATCAGAACAAACATTGCCAAATACTCAAAAATATATGAGTGCATCAACCACCACAATCTCAAAAATTTTGAGGGTACCCAATTTTTCATTAAAACTTTAAACACATCTAAAGACTATTATATGCCAAGAGATAACTCTACTATGAATTTTCACATTGTCTATACTACCTAAACATGTCGGTTCAACAAAAAATAAACATCCACAAGGAAAAAGAATCATGGCAAGAAAATCTTGGGATCAAAAATAGGGGAAGTTATGAACTCGAAATTACGCAGACTTCACCTAAATCCATAACTTCCCACACCCCACCAAAATAGTGTAAAAACATATAGAATACGAAAATACGCAAACATAACATAGATATATACATATTAAAAAGTAACATTTAAAAACTAATATCCAAAATCAAAGTAACAAAACATCATTCAACACAAATATTCAAAACCAACATAATGAGAAAAATTGTCTTAACAAAAGGACAAAATATCCATAACGACAAATTTAAGAACTAGGGCTAAAAAAAAGTCAAACATCATGGTGCATCAAGCACCAAACTCTAGCTGATCTGTGAGGTCTTGGGGAACCATTTCCTCCACAGCAGTATCAAAACTACCCTTTCCATGTAAGGTGTGCTGCTCCCAATCTCGCTGAATAGCCACCAACAATAGCGACTCCTGCACCACCGCCTCGTATATGGGTTCCTCCTCTGTTCTTGGCCTCTTTTGAGTCAACTCTAATCATCATCATGCTCATGGGGCCTCTTTCCATGGATGTAGGGACAGTCGTCTAGCCAATCAAATGCCTCATCGCCCGTCAATACCACCTCTGGAATTACAACAGGAGCTGCCAACATCTGTAATAACTCGGCCTTAAACTTGGCCAACTCCTCAGTCACCGCGCTCATGTCAGCAGGACTGGTACCTTCAACTCTCCACTAGACTCTCGCCTAGAAAGCATCTACTCGAGCAATAATCACTCTTACTCTCTCATCTACCAGATCGAGGGTGAATGCCTTCATCCTCTCCTCTGAGTCCCATAAGATCTGGTCAACACAAGATCTAACCCATGCAAATAGAGCCTGAAATCTAGACTCCGCCATAGCCACCCTATGTAATAATGCCTGAAAAGCAATAATAGAAGTAAGAGAATCAACCTATAATATAGCTGTTGTTGGTGCTGGAGTACTGGAAGATGGTGTGGACTCAATCTCCACAGCTGGCGTAGGCCATGTAGCAGCTGGACTAGTGCCGATAGCAACTGGAGGTGCATTCTGAGTCAGAGGATCTACTAGGATCTTCCCTCTTTGCCTTCAATTACATCAGAAAATGAGTTGTAAACTTTGTTATGATCATCCCTCATTGGTTATCCCTGGGTGTAATGCCTCTACATGAAGGTCCAAGTGGAGAGAGACTGATACCCCAGCCGCCTTGCATAACTTATATATCAGAATGGGGAATAGTAAGGCCTTTTGAGTGCGGACTGCTAACTCATGTATCTATTCTGCCATAACCCGAGCCCAGTCAATTTCGTACCCTGCCAAAATGCTAGCTAATAACACCACTCTTTCTAATGTGATCACATTATCTGTGAAAATGGGTCTGATGCGGGAGCGAATAATGGACCACCAAAATTTTGGCCTAAATGAGAGATGGACCTTCAAAATATTCTCCATATAGTTTGTAACCCATGTTGGCTCCACACCTTCCTCACAAATTTGACTTACTATCCATGTAAGGAGTTCAGTTCTCAACCCGTCATCCTTTTGATTCACTACTTTTCTTATCTCTGCAATCCTATGATCATACTCCAGTGGAATGTGGCACACTGTAGCTTTGCCTGAATTGGACTCTCCAAATGGTTTCCTCTGAGATATTAACAACCTCCCCTCTGACAAAGACTTCACTCAATCGCAGCTATTTAATGGGATTTTTTAGCCTCAACAGATCTCTGCCAATAGTAGCATATAGGAGGCATAAAACTCCTTAACCACATATGCTGAATACTTCCCCAGTATCTGTGATAGCCAACCTAGTCCATGCCACTCAATTTTAGCCTCTAACCCTGGCACACTACTTAGTCCTGAATCTTTCAGCTTAGCTTCCTCGTGGAATCTCCTCACTAGCCCCCCTTGGCTTTTTAGCTCCAATCCTTTTTCATAGATCTCTTTCATCCCTGGGACACACCATCTAGTGTTTTGTGGGTCTGTGGAAGTGATAGTGTAAGCAGAGTCGGCTGGTTGTGGGGGAGCAGTATCCTTATATTGAGCTTGCGATACCACAAGGAAACTGGACTCAAAAAGTGAGACATCATCATCTGACCCTTCCTCATCACCCTCCTCATCAGACTAGGTGGGGCTTTCTATTTCCATTGAAACCCGTGTTTATGATCTTGTCAAAGGTACACTGGCTTCGGGGTCAGGGTGCACATTTATCTTTTCAGCGGATTGATCCTCATCAGATATTTTATCCCTCAGTTGGTGTCCTGGAGTTAGGGCAACAACTCTTTGTTCTCTTGGAGGTATTGTCTCTGCAAAATCATCACAAACCAAAGCATGAGTCCCATGATGTCTTATACCAATAAGATAACATATAAAGCAATCAAATAACAAACAACAAAATTTCTTTAATGAAATACTTGAACCAGGTGCAGGCTTGCAAATACGCGGTAGAGGTACGACTCGTAGGGTGAGCTATGAGTCATATAGTATCCTTGTAATATCAAGGTATTCGAGGGAAAAGCATTCTGGAATCAGCTATAAGACATAGATATGACTCGTAGGGTATCCTAGGAGTCATAGTTAGGCCTCGTACCTCATTTCAAAGACATTTTGAGAGTCCAGATCAAGGCAACATAACCATAACTATGACTCATAACAAGTGCTACAAGTCATAGATAGGGCTTGTATGGAAAATGTTAAGGCAACTTAGATGAATGTTGCCTTCTATAAAGGGCTACTATGACTCGTAGGGTACCCTACTACTCGTAGGGGGTCCTTACAGCAGAAAACAGAGAGCACCCTGGGTGCCTCTAACCTTTCCACAAAGATCAACTAACCAGAAAGCATCAGGGGTCACAAAAACAAAGCATAGGCGACAGTGCAGTGAATCTAAACACTCTTTCTTACCAATTATCTCAAAACAAAACATGAATCCTTCCCTATTTGTTCAGAACACTTCTAATATGGAAGATAAGAAAGCACATTCCAGAGATACATAAAATTTATGCATGAGTAATTTGTCTTAACAGAATTATAACATCCCTCAACCTAATGAATTCAACCCCATAAGATTTTCACAAGATAATAACCCATAAAATGCGAGATGAAAGAACATGGCCATGACAACTAACACCAAAGTCTCTTAACAAAGATAGAAGTCACAAATCAACTCTTTACAGGTGTATAGACAGTTAGACATCACACTCCTCCTACTACTGCAATCACTTTCACATGGTGTTGCTAATCATGATCATAAAACATTCATTCAAGCAACCATAAGAAAAAGTTATTTCAGAGATATACCAAACTTAACCACGAGAATTTACTAGATGAATGGATGAATGAGTACTAAGAAAAAGAAAAGAAGATCAAGTTCTTGGTGTCAAATTCACTTGCTGGAGAAGTTAGTAAATAGATAATTTAGGGGATGAATGAAATTGTGAAAAGGGAGGTTAGAGGGAGTTATAAGGTTAAAAGAACTGCTTCATACAAGGAAATGAAGATCCAAAAGACATTAGTCTTTTAATATTCAAAATGAGTCACCTTTTAAAGTTCTGCAGAATGGGGCTACGAGACCCCGACTACGAGTCATAGAGCGTCATACGACTCATAGGTCCCGATCACATAGTAAATCCAATACCTAGGAAAAGTTTGACTTTATACCTGGGTACTACGAACCCCACTTACGACTCATAGAGGATCCTATGAATAGTAAGGTTAGCTCGTAGTGCATGTGTCTGCTTCTAGTACTTACTGTTTCCCCCTGCGAACATGACTACGAGTCGTAGTGGTGACTATGCCTCGTAGGCCTGCTCTATGAGCTGTGTCAAGAATGTGTCCCTCCACTTTTCAGTTCCTGTTTCATTTTTGGACCCAAATACTCAAGATACACCAGAATGCAAGCTAACACAACGGGTTCAAAGTCTTAATAGTCTTAAAAAAAAATATTAACTACCTCTATACTAGTTATACAAATGAAAATGTCTCAAGGTAAATCTAAACACAAAAGTTGCTTGGGTTCCTCATAAGAAGCGCCTTGTTTAATATCGTGGCTTGACTATCCATCATAGATAATTAGACTCCTCAACGACTCCCATCGCTACTCCTTCTACTCTTCCTTTGTTCGTCTTGCACCGCATCTAGTTGTTTAGTAAGCTGCTCCATCCTATATGTGAGTTCCATATCTGCTCCTTGTACTCTTCCTTTGTTTGTCTTGTACTGCATCTAGTTGGTCAGCAAGCTACTCTATCCTATCACTAAGACTTTGCATTGATATAGTTTGTTGTTCCACTTTGTAGTTGCTTTTGAGAACATCAAACTTTATCTCCCTAATGATATTATCTTGCTCATTTACCTTGACTAGGACTTGTTCAAGCATATGCTCAATCCTTGTCAGCTTATGAATGATGCAATGCTGGTATGGTAACTTCGGCCAATTTGATAAATTCTTGCTTTTGGGTTTACCTGAGGCTTCCTTCAATGCACTAGTGGATGGTCCAGCTTGTCCTTGGGAGGGTTGGTAACTTGGGAAACTATAGATAGCTTGTCCATATACTTGGTGATCTCATTAAATGGTTGTCCTATAAACTACCAATAGTCCCCTCCAAACAATATGTCAGCATGCCCTTGTTGCTCAGAGGTTAGTGCTCAGTAGAAACTCGCCGTGAATTCATCATCAATCAGACCATAGTTTTGATTCACTGCAAGCACTGCTTGTATCTTTCCCAAGTTACTACCAAAGGTTCTCCTGACACTCTTTTGAAAATACAGATGTTGTTTTGTAGTTTTGTTTGTTTCACTCCTCATAGAAGTTCATGAGGAAGACTCATTGTACCTCCCCCTAGTTAGAGCAAACATCGGGTGGGAGAATTGACTACCATTCCGCAACTTCACTCCGGAGAGTCATGGGAAAATCTAAAGAGCCATGGCCTCCCAAGCAGGATATCTTATCCCAAGGACCCCCCTCAATGTTTAAGTAAAATTATGCAGGTAAATTTAGGGGTCTTTAGACTCTTGCCCATAAAATAGGGCTTGCCTTTGCAAGGTTTCCAAGAAGTCGCTTGCAATGTAGAACTTTTGTTCAATCATCGTACCAGCCAACTTGTACTTAAAATCAACCAACAAAAACAAAAACAAAAGTAAAATATAAGATATTCTAGAAATCAACACTAGAACTAACTAATAGTGAATTCAAGTTAAACCTAGTCGTATTCCTTAAAAATGGCATCATAATTTTTGATGATGTTCACGCTCCAATAAGAAAAAGATCACTATCAGCAATTAACCTAACCAAAGTTTAGGGTCGAATCTACAAGGAATACGAGGCTTGAATACAGGAATCCACTACTAGTCATTTCAAGCATAAATACTAAAATCTCTAAATGGGGGGGGGGATTTGTGATTCAAAAAAAAAGTAAAATACACACTAAACTATGATGCGAGAAAACACTCAATTTTAGGGAAAACTTAGGAATTGTGTTCACCATGATTTGTTGACTCAATTACCCTAGGTAACATAACTAGAATTGGAAATAATGTAGGGCAGTAACTTAGGTTCTTCTAGCCTTTTTATGAAGGTGAAGGTCGAATTTCACCATGGTTCTTGGTCGGCCACAATGGTGTGCCAACTAACCATTACCAATTGTCCAGGTCAATGGTAAGAGGCAAATTTCACTATGCGACTTGGTCCATCTCTATAGTATACATTACTAACCATTACCTATAAGTCCCAGTACCTCCCCTTGGTCAAGTTTGGTTGATTAGATGAGAACACATCAATAGAATCTTGTCATCTATTTTCTTTTTCCTATTTGTCACTACCTTGGTCGGGCTAGTGATAGCAGGTGGTGTTTGGTATTGGTCATTACCAAATGACAATCATAATAAAGGGAAATAGACAATACATGCAAACCCCTATAGTAGAAATGCGATAAACCTAGGTTATTTCAAGTCAACTATCTATGATTCCCCAAATTGTGGGTGCTTAGCTACTCATGTCTAAAGCAAAATAAGCAAAAATTCAAATACAAGACATAAGTGAAAGTTTTACCAAAAACATTGAAGAGTGCAGGCACCAAAGTTGCAAACCTAAAAGCTTGATTGATCAACAATGAATACAAAGCAAGATTTGCAATCCCCAAAATGGGTATTCCAAAAGAGAATAATAAACTAATCTAAAACCCTAAAATATTCTTGAGAGAATATTCAAAGGAAAATCCTATCTTCTAAAATATGTCATCTTCTCTTAAAAACCTAACTTAATATATCTATAGCATTTACAAATAAATCCTAAAAATAACACAGAAAAGATAGCTGGCAGCTGGTATGCCTTGTAGGTAGGACTCGTAGGGTGACCTATGAGTCATAGTTGAGGTCTCGTATTAGGTTCTTGGCTTCTTGGACTGAATTGGTAGGACCCACAAGTATGAGTCATTGCTTGAGCTATGACTCATATATTCCTCTCGTAGTCTTAGCCTTCAATTTTTGGTCCAACATTTTGGCACTTTAATTCCTGCTATGAGTCCACCTATACAAGTCTTGGTGAGATTTAAGACTCGTAGGTGGTCTTGTAGGGGTGGGGTTAGTTGTTTCATTCTAGGAGAAGGTATCAAATATAATGGGGGGGACATATCTCTTCTTAGGGCGTATGTTATTCATGCAACTTCCTGAAGGGCTATGGCTCGTAGGTGAGACCACAAAATACCTTATTTTGGGCATCAAATGTGTTGTATTTTGATAGCAAACCAGTAGCGCAAAACGGTAAGTAATAGGTATTTTGGGGGAAGTTAATAGACACTAAGCAAATAGTAATAATTTAGAAGGAAAAAAATGAAAACAAACTAACTTAACTCAATGCTCAAACTTCTTTAAAATCAATGCTCCTGCTTTTTGAAAAATTATATATATATATATATATATATAATATCAGTCTAAATCATTCTTTTCATCAATGTACAAAAAATCATTATCTATACAAAAAAATCATACATAATCTTGATTTAGAGCAATACTTTATTTAATAGATGAAAATCATGAATTTCAATATCAAACAATGCATGGAAAAAGTCATGATCATTAATTCAACTAGGCTTCATAGGAAAGTAACCATGAACAAAATTCCAACAACAAAATAATAATAACTTCAATACATAATTATATAAAACTCATTAAAGAATTGACTCAATTGGAATTCAAAAACTAGATTTTTGCTCAATTCAGTACTCATAAAAAATAGAAGCTTAGACGTGGGGTGCATGGATGAACTCAATCTAATGTTGTGAGTAACTTTACAAACCTGAAAGAGAAAAACATCTCTTGAAAAAACCTTTGGTTGCACTTGAAGATGAAGAACCCTAATCTCTTCTTTGGGAGAACTTTGAACGTAGGATTCTAATATTTTTAGAGATTTATGCATTAATGGGAGGTTATTAGGTTACATAATAGGCTTAGAAAAGTTAATTAAGGGTAAAATTTCCAAAAGATCCTTTTGAAAAAGTCAAACAATCATCAAAATTTAAAACAAAATCGACCTTTTGGTGATTCGTCGGCCAAAATGGCGGTTTAGGGGTCCCATCACTAAACTATTTGGCATACCAAATAGGGACCTTGGGTCACCCTTTTTGAAAGATTCTACGCTTTCTTAGAGCATTTCGATGGTCTAAATCGGCGCATTGCCGAAACTTACAAATTTGCAGGCTTCAGTAAAATGATCATAATATTTTATTCCAAACTCCGATTAAGGTGAAATTGGATGCGTTGAAAAGCTAATTCAAATATATCTAATTTGATATATTATGGGTCACCTAACGTATTATGTTCCTAGATATATAGTCATTTGAATTTGACCCTCTTATGAACTCAACCCAAAACTTAGCCGATGGAAGTGTTTTGAACTTGGGTTGACCTTGGGTATCCCTTATGAACTCAAACCACATACCATATATTCACAACCTTAAAGTTATTAGATCACTAAATTTCACATCAAAACTCAACCGATAAGCGAGGTTTTAACTCAACTTTGTGTTTAGGGATTTTTGTGACTTTTGTTCATCTTAAATCTATCGTTCTACTGTAGAATTGGCTTTGATTCCTACATTCATGATTAGAATTACTCGATATGATCTCATACATATAAGAAAAATGGTCTAAATCTTAACTTAGAAAATTCTAAGGTGTTACAATATCTCCCCCTTGAGATAATTATATCCCCCTCGAGTTCATTCATCCTCGAATGATGGGTGAATTGGGGTGTTCTCAAGACACAAATAGAATCAACAAATCAATTCAAACTCGAATGCTTAAAAACTTCAAAACATAAAAGTAAGCATCAACTTGACCCTATTGCAATTAGGCACAAATCATCAAGGAAAAAAACTCAAAGCTCATCTTTATCAATATCTAGCAGGTGCTCTTTATTTTGACTGTTAACCATAGCATAGAGATAGTTTTAACTCCACCTATTCTATGATATTAACTCTTTAATTACCTCTAACCGGTGGGGTTGTAAAAGGTTGCACCTTGTCCCTCTCCTTGTTTTGCCTCCATATCGGACACTTCCTCTAGACATAGCCCATTTGACCACACATGTAGCAATCATTAGTGCCTACTTAACATTCTCCTAGATGAGATATTTCGAACTTACCATATGACATCTTTCCACTAAGGACTTGTGACCTATTTTCATGGGACTGAGAACCTTGTGCCTTGTATTTTTTACTCTTATGTGATCTCTAATTTAGTTCAGACCTGAATAACTTGGCTTTCTTGGTCAATTGCTCCTACCTATCCTTCTTCTTGTCATCTTCCACTTGTTGAGCATAGACCACGAGCCTTGAAATATCTATGTCATAAATCAACAATGATGTTTTATACTCCTTCTTGACATGCTTTCCTAATCTAGAGACAAACTTCCTCATCTTAGACCTCATATCTAGGACCATCATTGAAGCATATCTAGATAACTAAATGAATTTAAGATAGTACTCCTTTACTGTCATCTCCTCTTATTTCAGGTTCACAAACTTTTCCACTTTTTCCTCCCTCAACTCTCGTAGAAAGAAGTGGTCAAGGAATGCACTCTCAAATTCATCCTACACCACAGCCTCAACATTCTTACCATGACTCTCCTCCCACTAATTATACCAAATGTTTGCAACATCTTTAACTTGATAACAGATAAGCTCAACTCCCTCAAACTTAGTAGCATGTATGACCTTTAGGACTTTCTAAAACTTATTAATGAAGTTCTGAGGGTCCTCTTTAACCTTAGACCCTGTAAAGACTAAAGGGTTCATCCTCAGGAAATCCCTAATGCTTATAGTAGTTGATGGCTTATGAGAGCTAGAGCTAGGAGCTAGGATACTTTGGTGACTAGTCTAAGTAGCCAGTAATTGAGTGAGTAGTACAACTGCACCTCTAAACTCAACTTCAAAAGTAGGAACAGTAGTAGAAGTTTGGGGAACTTGGGTAGGCTGAAGAGTGGTTACTTGAGGAATCACAGTAGATCGTGAGGTGTGGCCTCTAGTCCTCACCCCTGATTATGTGAGCACAACAAATGGTGGTACCTCAGTGCTAGTGAAATTTCTATGGCTGACAGTATGTTTGGAAAACATCATCTGCAAATACATAACAAACAAATTAGAAGAGGACCTTCATAGGGTAGACTTCATGGAAAGAAATTTTGAATATGAAAGAAGTGAGACAATTCCTAATATCCTATAGCCTCCCTCTTACGAATGTGATGGGTTTCACACTAATAATTGATGCACTACCAAAATACAACACTTTTGATGTTTAAAACTTGGAATTTTGTGTGTTCTTAATGCTATATTAGTTTGTTTTATGTGTTTTTGTGTTTATGTATGCAGGATTATAGGCCGTCCTTAATATTGAGGAAAATTGCAGAAGTTGCTGAGTTTTACTGTTATACGAGACCCTTTATGGTCTATAGGGTGGTTTCATGGACAATTCTAATGAGGGCTATTTTTTGATGTTTATTCTATGAACATACAGATAAACTATAGAGAGTTTTATGAGTTGTAGAAGATGGTTCATGCCTTGAGGATCAGAGACCTAAACTTTCAAGAATTTCATCAGATGAAACCCCCTTTACGGGTTGTAAACCACTTTAAGAGTAGTCTAAATTTCTAGCAGCTGAGTACGAAACCCCGCTTAATAGTCATGGAATGCAATACGACCTGTAAAATACCATTTGTATGGCATGCCGACTAGTTCTCCTATTTTTCATAGGACTTGAATTTTAATTATTATAAATAGGTTTTTTAGGTTATTTTTCAGAGAGTTTTCGCCTAGTACTCAAAGAACTCAATATTTAGAGAGACAAAATTGCAAAATCATATTGGAGAATCTTTGAGAATACTTATGTTTGAATTTTACCTAGAAGCTTGTGATTCTTAATGAAGCTAGATTTTGCTTGTTCTTAATTATATTTTGTAAGTGTTCAATTATGTCTTCTCAATTAATAATTCTTGCATCTACACATAGCATGAGTAGCTCAATCCGCAACTAGGGTTGTGAGAACCATGAAGAACTAACAAAGTAAAACTAGATAATTCATGATTCTTGGAAAGTGTATATGAATGTATTAATTAATTCTGTTTGTATTGAATATTTTCTAGTAGTGTCCAACATTAGAATCCGCCTAGTGTTGCTGACTAGATCAAAGTAGCAATGAATAGGAAAAGATATTAATTAACAAGATTCGATTGATGTGTTCTTATCTATGAATCAAACTGGGCCAAGGAGAGGTTGTACTGAGACTAATAGGTAAGGGTTAGTAATGCACACTAAGGAGATGGGCCAAGTAAATATTGAAATTCACCTCTTACCTTTGACCAAAAAGCTTGGTGAACATAACTTACTTCCTGCATGCTATACACTAGAAAAGAATTAGGTTATCTGGTGATACTGAGTTGGGGAATCATGTGAACATAATACTCTAGTTTCTCTCTATTTTGACTTCTCTTTTGTGATAGTTTGGTTATATTTCTCATCGATTATTGCAACCCCTTTCCCCTTTGGGGAAGTAAGTTGTTTAATCATTTGGATTACAGATTGGTGAATTCTCTTGAGTCTACATATTCCATGTGGGTTCGACCCTAACCTTTGTTAGGTTTTATTTCTTGACAATGATCGCTTTATTCTCTAAAAAAGAGGTGTAACTTGAGAGACATCAAGATTTTGGCGCCGTTGCCAAGGAATACAACTAGATTTAGTGAATTTATTAGTAATTCTAGTGTTAATCCTTAGTTCCTTTATTTTACTTTTTGTTTGTTATTTTATTATTTTTTAGGGTGTAAGTCTAGTGTATGCCCAAAGTGCACTATGAATTAGGAGCTCTCCCAAGACTTTAACATTGCAATGTTGTTGCTACAAGGTCCTTAGTTTAGAAGTGAGAAGATCTAGGTGCTTTTGCCATACTTGGCACCATCGGAGATATGGAGTTTGCAAGGGCACGAACGTTGAGACGAATGGCCCAAGACAACGCCAGTAATATGCCCAATGTAGCTCTGAACAGGAATACAATGAGGATGATAAGAATGAGAACCTACCTCCTCTTCAGGATATTGCTCCACAGCCTCCAGATTTCAATTCCAATGCTCACCAATGGAATCAGTACAGGCTGAATCCTATGTATATGCAGGTGACTGGAGCTATTGTGTTGCCCCCACCACCGGCAAATAAAAAGTTCACAGTCTAGAGTGGGTTACTTTAGATGCTATAAAATAGTGGGCTATTTGCAAGCTTACCATTAGAGGATCCTCATAGCAACCTACACAATATGGCATTCGTCTACAAAAGTGTAATGGGAAAACATAATCTAGTTATGGATATTGTGGGACTTCATGTCTTCTTATTGTCTCTTATGGGCAATGCAGCATTATGGCTATCTGAGTTCGCAGCAGGGTTCAATCACCAGTTGGGCAGACTTGTAGAAGGCTATTTGCAAGCTTACTATTAGAGGATCCTCATAGCAACCTACACAATGTGGCATTCGTCTACAAAAGTGTAATGGGAAAACATAATCTAGTTATGGATATTGTGGGACTTCGTGTCTTCTCATTGTCTCTTATGGGCGATGCAGCATTATGGCTATCTAAGCTCGCGGCAGGGTTCAATCACCAGTTGGGTAGTCTTGTAGAAGGCCTTTTTAGAGAGGTACTTTCCTAGATTGAAGAAGCTCAATTTGAAGGACCTGATCAATAACTTCGAGCAACTTCCCTGTAATTCAATAAACACTACTTGGGACCAGTTCACCAAAAGACTGAAAAGCATCCATGATCACAAAATAGTTGATGATGCTTTGGTGGAGATCTTCTATTGTGCCCTTGATGGGAACAATTAGGCCTGTGCTGACACTATCATGGGTGGATGGTTTTGGATCAACCATTTGCAAGGATCGTAAAGCAAATGGAAAAAGTGTTCAAGACTAATCATGCATGGCGGCAGTGTGATAGAACATCCACTAAGAGTTCATGTGTTGTCAGTATGGGTCCATAGGAGGCCAAAATTTATGAAGAAATCATGTAGTAGCATACTCAAATTCGCATAGTTATGGAGGTGATGATAAAGCAGAGCCAAAAGAGAGTGAATGTAGTGGTTTATCAACCTCCCTATATGCCCATGTATGAGGAGTCATATTATGATGAGGATACATGTATTATTGCTGATCAGATGGGAGATTTCTAGACCAATGCCCAAGGGTCCAATCAAGATTATTGGTGCTAAGGTCAAGGAAACCAAGGTCGAAACTTTAATAGAGATAGAGCTTACAGGGACAATTGCAGAGGTTACTATGATATGAATAGGGATCCAGAGAGAGATGCAAATTAGGATCGCAGAGAAGGCTTTAGAAATGGTCCTTATGTTCCAGCACACAATCATGATACAGATGCAAGTAGTTCCAGAATTCTAACGATGTTTGATTACGTGTTGAAGAAATATGAGACACAGGAGAAGACTAAGGAGCATGAAATGAGAAATTTCAAGTATTACTCAGAAAATAGAGTCTCACTCTGTGCCTATCAAACAACTAGAACAATAGTTTAGTCAAGTGTCACTCAACTTAATCAATGTCAGGGGGTACATTGCCTACCAACACAGTTCAAAATCCTAAAAATGATAGACAGTGTATGGCAGTTACTACTCAGAGTGGCAAATACACTATTTATCCTCCCATGATAATTGATAATAAAGATGTTCAAGAGAATATGGTTATGGCCAAGGATGCATATGAAGGGGATGATCGTGGCAAGGATGGGGTGAGTGAAGTTGCTGATGCACCATAGAGTTTGAAGCCCATTCCTAAGCTTCCTCTTCCCTTCACTTAAAAAATCAAAAAGAGAGAGGAGAAAGGCAAATTCAAGCAGTTTCTCTCCATGCTAAAACATCTCTCTATCAATATCCCTCTAATTGAGGAATTAGATAAGATGTCGGGGTATGCTAATTACATGAAAGACTTGTTCACTAAAAAGTGCACTATGAATTAGGAGCTCTCCCAAGACTTTAACATTGCAATGTTGTTGCTACAAGGTCCTTAGTTTAGAAGTGAGAAGATCTAGGTGCTTTTGCCATACTTGGCACCATCGGAGATATGGAGTTTGCAAGGGCACTATATGATCTAGGTGCCAATATTAATCTCATGCCTCTTATAGTGTATAAGAAGCTAGATTAAGAGCTCCTACTCCCACTAGCATGCAGCTGTTGATGGCAAATCATATAATGAAGAATCCTATAGGGATATTGTATGATGTACTGGACAAAGTCAATAGTTCATACTCCCTACGAACTTTATGATCCTATATTGCAGAGTTGACTTTGGCATCCTAATCATCTTGGCAGGATCGTTTCTAGCCACTGGGCGAGCCTTATTGGATATGAAAGCTGGTAAACTTAGGTTTTGATTGATTGACGAAGAAGTCATCTTCAATATTTCTTAGTCCATAAAGTATCCAGATGGTTTGAAGAGTGAAGGCTGGCAACTGGTGAAGTTCGAATAACCAATTTGTCCAAGTCGAGCCATGACAATAAATTAGACGCTGTTTGAGAGATAACCTAAGGTTTTTTATGTAATAATGTAGTTATAGGGTTATTTTTAGTTTTTGAATTCATAGGTAGTTTGTTTTCCTTTATTTTGATTGTAATTTTGGACATTGGGTTGGTTGCATATAGGGTAATAGTGTATTCTATGAAGAGTATTTAGGTACAGGACTAAGTCAGCCAATGTGGTTGAGAAGAGCATCAGGTTGAGTCTTTAAAAGTGGGTTTACAGGCCATAAAATACTTTACAACCCGTACCCTATCTCATAAAGATTTCTAGTGAGCAGAAAAATTATGCACTCTAGTCTACGAGCCAACTTTACGGTCCATAGACCAAACTATAGGTCGTGAATAAGATTTATGGGCGACAGGTAAGTTTCCTAAAGATTTTTCTAAACATGGGGTCTCTATGACCAACTCTACAAGCCGTAAAATACTTTATGACTCATAGACTAGTCCCTGAAACCTAGGGTTTGGATGTTCTACAAAACCATATTTTATGAGCTGTAAAACACTGTACAGCCCGTAATCAAGGTTTTATGAAGTCCAGGCCCATTAACATTTCAGTTAACCTAGTTAAGATTTAAATAATGGGGTTAAATTATTTTAACCCCATTCTTGACCTAAAATTACAAAATTGACCTGCCAAACTTTTCCCCTCGTAAATCTAACCATCGCCGACCACCGTACACCCATTTTCTGGCAAGATTCTCGTAGCCTAAGGTTTCAAGCCTAGTCACCTCCTTCATCTTCTTCAACTTAATCATCAATCTTTGTAAGTTTTTGGTTAAATTAGAATCTTTAATTTGCCTTATTTTGAATGATTGATTTGGAAATTATGTAGGGAATGGTGTTTAGACATAAAATTCATGTTTGAATTTAATTGGTGTTGGTTGAAATTAGTTTACCCATGTTTGAATTATTGACTAAGTCCAGAATTGGGTACATTGGCCTTGAGTGAATATTTTAGATAGTTGTTTGTGCCTATTGAGTCTCTCACCATATGTGATTGCTGAGTCATAGTTGACTTAGCTTGTTCATAAGATCAGGGCATGGGTCTTCTAGGCCATTTCATACATAGAGGGTCGGATGTAGGCATTCACAGTCGCTATAATTTAGAATCATATCTCTATTATGGATGCCCTGCTCAAATTACTATCGATGTGGTGTATATATGTAGAACATGTTGGGGATAATGGTTGTGTGGTAGAAATCATGTGAGTGCATATGTTTTTTGCTTCGA
Source organism: Solanum virginianum (assembly GCA_000787875.1). Classification (NCBI taxonomy): domain Eukaryota; kingdom Viridiplantae; phylum Streptophyta; class Magnoliopsida; order Solanales; family Solanaceae; genus Solanum; species Solanum virginianum. Next base: position 92,875 of record DF357900.1, on the reverse strand, counting down.
TGCTGGTAATTTGTGTGTTGAAAAAGTATTTTGGGGTCCGTGTGATGGGCTTAGAAACTCAAGTGTCTAAGTTTTCTGGTTCACGAGTGGCCTTTACGGCCATGGATTACTCCAAGAGTTGTAATTACCCCTCGTGCAAGATCCCAGAAGCTTGATATTTTTGAGTATCCATCAGATGAGACCTTTTACAAGTCGTAAAATACTTTATGGCTCGTAGATAAGTCTCGTAGATCCCTGCCTGAAATTGATTACTCACTATAGATCTCTACAATCCAGTTTATGATTCGTAAACTATTTTACGAGTTGTACCTGGTCTCATAGACTTTTCTAGTAGCAAAAATTGTTTGAACCATTTTACGAAAGATCTTTATGGCTCATAGTATGCACTACAGCCCGTAAAGGTGCTTTTGTAAGACCCATCTGCCAACTTAATTCAGATGATTTTTTGCATTCCAATTTTGAATTTTGGGGCTAACCAGGGTGCATATGTGTTTATATTTTAGGTACTATGGACCCAAAAGCCAAACGCAATGCAATCCATGGTCTTACAGAGGAAGCTCAGAGATAAGCTTTCGGATGATGAGCAGGCCACTCAACTGAGTGGCTCACTAGAGGTGTTGGATGTCAGCACGAACCCAGAGGTGACAAAACCACAAACCAGAGCTACTGTCAAAGCTGGGCGAACTCAGGTTCGTGTTGCTCTCACTCTCTAGTCTAAGGAGGGAGGTAACAAAATGAGCGGATTACTACAGATGACTCCATCTAGAGAGGAGTCCATCTCTGAGGATGGGTCAAAGACATAGTCCTCTATCGCACCTTGATCATCACCATCTACACTGGATGCCTTCACTAGCTGGTGGTGCATCGAAAGTATGGAGGAGATATATATGGAGGGCATGTAACCGATAGAATAGGGCAAAATAGCCTGCTCCATCTATGAGGAGACCCGAGTCATATTAGATAGACTCGACAGTGTCCTCGGTCTCCAAGACACGATGACTCGGTATGGGCTTCAGTGGCTCACCATATACTTGGATGATACTTCTCGACCATGCTGAGAGAGTTTTAAGCTTCATGCATAGCCATGATCTAGATCACTATTCCCAAGGGGAAAAAGACCCTCACTCAGCCCAGACTGATTGAGATGAGAGTGAGGGGTTGACAGGTAGATATATCAGAGACTACCATCCATCAAATATTATTTGGTCCTAAGTTTCTTGCCCCAATATCCATCACAGAGTTCAACTACAGGGTGGGATAGACGAGGGGACCTACTTGTGATGAAAGATCCAGAGTGATGACCCACTTTGATAAGATGGGTGGCTGGGTATATTGCTGAGCAGGGTCCAGAACTTGCATGGGTCTCCACCCACTTGGAGCCTATCATAAAGGCTTCGCTCAGTTTCCCCACTATGTTTTGGTGGACAATTATTTATTCACATATCCGACTGATACTTGTTGATAATACACTAATGTCAGAGCCTACGATTTTGGTTTCCAGCATCTTAGCTAGCTATGATATTGACTGGGCCTACCTCATTGCTGAGCAGGTTCATGAGGCCACACTGAAGAGGTCCTCCTCCATCCCATACCCGTGCTTGATCCACAGTCTCTGTCAAGAATCGAGGTTGGAGATATTACACCAGCTGGACCAGTTGATTAAGGCCTAATACATATTGGATCCTAGCCTAATCAAGGCTGAGGAGAACCCGATGGCACTTGTACAGCACAGCCACCAACTATGCCTAAGATGTTCGCCCCAGCACCACCACCTGAGGGTTTACAAACTGCCACCACTACTGCTGCTACTACTGAGGAAAGACCCCTATAGCCCGAGCCAGTTAAGGAGAGAGGGACTACTACTATTGTTCTTGCACTATCGGCCACAACATCCCAGGCTTCTATCGAGGGCATGGTTTACGTGTCCACTGTATCTATACAGGCCTTGGCATAGAGGTTATCACATGCTGAGTCATAGTTGACTTAGCTTGTTCATAAGATCAGGGCATGGGTCTTCTAGGCCATTTCATACATAGAGGGTCGGATGTAGGCATTCACAGTCGCTATAATTTAGAATCATATCTCTATTATGGATGCCCGTATTGATGCCTTCATGGAGAGGGTACAATAATGATTAGGTGAGGCTCAGCCTTTACATTTGTCATCTATGCAGATGAAGATCTAGCAACTCTGAGCTGACATGACAGTAACACTCACGGTACTGATTGCACTACCAGTGACTATATCTCTGGTGTCGATGGTTGATTTATTTGCTCCTAATAAGTCTATCTAGTCTTCTCTCAAGAAGAGACCCTGTATAGAGGATGATAAGCCAAATGAGAGATGCATATATGTGAGGCTCATAGAGGAGGAGGAGCTCGAGCTTATCTTAAGGAAATTGAGACATGACTAGAAGATGTGATGAGCTTGAGAGTTAGAGCAGGTGAGGGGTGCTGGCCCCTTTTAACAGAGTACTTTTGCTGAGAAAACCATACCGCAGTAGGTGGGTGGCGAGACTGAGCCACATACTGGTGCTTAGGTGCCTAGGTATGCTTTTTTTTTACCCCTTATGTGTTATTTTGTTTTGATTTTGCGCATTGGGGACAATGCACATCTTTTTCGATTTGGTGTGGGTAGTTATGGACCTCAATAAAGTCTAAGTAGCTTGGGTCCATAACTTTCTAATTTTTGATCTCGAGGTTTTCTTGCCTGTGTTCTTTCAGCCCATAGATATTTATTTCCTGTTGAATCGGCACATTTAGGATGTTTAGCTAGTATTTGTAGCATATAGTACCAATACTTATGGCATATAGCATGTTTTGTGTTTTGTTTTGAAAAATGGTACCCACCAAAAGTTTTGATTAGTAGTTAAATAGAAATCATGGATGTTTAGTTGTGTGACAATGTCTGCTCTGATAAGTGAGGGCACATTGAGATAAAAAGCATGATCTGAGAGTCTTTTGTCGATAATATATGTAGGGCCATGTGAGTGTGAGCTTAATTTGATAAGATTCATGTGCTTTGGGGGAAATCATAACATTCCCTCCTACTCTAAGCTAGATTGTAGATTAATTTGATTAGGAAAGTATCTTAGGTCATCGTTCTTAACAGTCCACTTAGCCTAAAATGACCAACAAAAATTGTGATATAATCCCTTGTTCCTAATGTTTGAGCCTAACATGTACCTATTCTTTGTAAACACCTGATTAACCTAGCGTTTTTAGTTGTAAAATCCTGAAATTGGCCCTGGTCCTTCCTTGAACATTATGCTCCTTGACTGATGCAAAACGCCTAAGTTGAGGGTGGCCACTAAAAGTGGCCCTAGTTCTGGGGATGGATATTGTGCACCTCAACATAGGCCAAAAGCCTAAGTTGGGGATGGCTAGTGTAAGGTTGAAACACAAAAAGAAGGGGGTAAGTTAGTGACACGGAGGAAAAGGGAAAATCATGTACTGGGTACAAGAAAAATAAGTGATGTTTTAGTGGTAAGCTAAAAAGCAAAATAAAGTGTAGAAACAAGGCAAAAAGTTGAAAAATTAAAAAGAAAGCACCTAGAAAAGCTTGGAAAAGGAAAAAGAGAGAATAAGGTGAAAATAACAAAGTTGGTAGGGCAAATATGTAGAAAAACATAGTGTCAAAGAGGGTCTTTGTGTATAGAAACATAATGTTAAAGTGGGCCTTCAGTCACTATTTTCCCATAATATCATACCAAAGCCCCCCAGAACGTACATTACAAGCCGAGAAAGTCCTAAAATGATCCTAGCCCACTTAGTTCAAGGTCTGAGTCATAAGTATAGGGGCAAGCCTATGATATTAGACATTATGCATGAATATCTGTTATGAGAGTGAGTGATTTTGCATAGTCCCAAGGTTCAGCATCAATATATCATTTAGTGTAAAATATGGGACTTCTTTCTATGATAGCACTTATATTGCATTGTTAGCACTAGACTTGTTCAGTGATTGTGGACTGTTGATAATCTCTTGCTTGTCATTATTATGTTCTCACATGTACCAGGTTGTAGTGGTTTGCTAGATAGCTATCGGATCTAGTTTTGAAAAGTTGGTATGGGTGTCTAAGTCAGATTTATGTTATGTATGTCATTAGGTTGAGGTCTGTATGTTACTGTATTATCTATTCAGATTGAGTCTGTTGCTTGAGGACAAGCAACAATTTTAAGTTGAGGGTGTTGATGTACTGCCAAAATACAATACTTATGATGCTTAAACTTGGAATTTTGTGTGTTCTCAATACGATATTAGTTGGCTTTATGTGTTTTTGTGTTTATGTTTGCAAGATTACATATTGTCCTTGATTTTGGAAAAAATTGCAGAAGTTGCTGAATTTTGCTATTATATGAGATCCTTTACGAGCCGTAGATCATTCTATAGGTTGTAGGGTGGTTTCGCAGACAATTCCAGTAAGGGACTATTTTCTGATGTTTATTCGACGAACATGCAGATGAGCCGTAGAGTGTTTTATGAGTCGTATAAGAGGGTTGGTGCCCTGAGGATCAGAGGCTTGGACTTTCATGAAATTCATCAGATGAAACCCTCTTTATAGGTTGTAAGGGGTGTCGTAGAGTTGAAGTCCAATTTTCCAGTAGCTGAGTGCGAAACCCAGATTACGGGCCGTGGAATGCAATACAACTCATAAAATACCTTTCATATGGTGTGCCGTCCAGTTCTCCTATTTTATTTAGGACATGAATTTTAAGTATTATAAATAAGTTTTTTAGGTTATTTTCCATAGAGTTTTCACCAAGTACTCAAAGAACTTAACATTTAGAGAGAGAAAATTGTAATATCATATTGAAGAGTCTTTGAGAGCACTTGTGTTTGAATTTTACCTTAGAGCTTGTGATTCTTTTTGAAGTTGGATTTTGCTTCTTCTTAATTCTATTTTTTAAGTATTTAATTATGTCTTGTCAATTCATAATTCTTGCATCTACACATAGCATAAGTAGCTAAATCCTCAACTAGGGTTGTGGGAACCATGAAGAACTAACAAAGTAAAACCGAATAATTCATGATTCTTGGAAACTGTATATGCATGTTTTAATCAATTCTCTTTGTATTGAATGTTTTCTAGTAGTGGCCAACATTAGAAACCATCTAGTGTTATTGACTAGAACATGGTAGTAATAAATAGGAAAAGAGATTAATTAACTGGATTCGATTGATGTTTTCTTGTCTAATCAACCAAACTGGGTCAAGGGGAGGTTGTACTGGGACTAATTGGTAAGGTTTAGTAATGCATACTATGGAGATGGGCTAGGTCACATAGTAAAATTCACCTCTCACCTTTGACCAAAGGGCTTGGTGAACATTGAAATGACCCTAAAAAGTACCTGAAAATGTGCCTCGGAAGTGCCAAAAATTGTAATTTTTATATATCTTAAAATTCATGCGTGATATCAAATATTTGACTTTATATTCTTGTACAGATGGTCAAATTGGGTGGGAAATAGGTCTAACCCTAATTTAAGAGCAATTGTAGCAAAATTTAAAAGTCACAAAAATGCGATTTCCAGTGAGGTTTCCGCGCCCCTGGTGCGATGCGCGAAGGGCGCGCCTCGGTTCATTTTTGTGAAGTTTTTCTTATCCGATCCAAGGCTTTTGGGTCTTGGGTATAAGTGTTGTCATATGTTAAAATACCTATACTTAGTCTTATTTCACCCTCATATCATTCAAGACATTCTCAAATACTCTATCAAACACTTAGACAATATTTTATCTCCAAATTTCAGGTCCCAAAACTCATCCAAATCTTAAGGTTCTCATTGAAGCTTCAAGTCTCCATCTTTAATCTTCTTCAATGATTCTCCCAAGTCAAGGTATGTGGTTATTTTATGAATGTTTTGGGGTTTTATGAAATTATGGTTATTTTAGCATGTTTTGAGCTATGAATCTACGATCTATTGTGAGATTTGATGAAGGGTTTTGATGTATGTTTCTTGAGGGTGTTATCAAGTATCTATTGATGGTTTTACATTGAATTTTATAACATGATTACACTCTTGAATTGTATGATTTTGCATTAGCACTACACATCTGTCAAATGTTTGATAAAATATCCGATTAGGATTTCTTGGAGAATTGAAGGTCCAATGCATGTCTTATGAGTTGAATGACTATATGATGATGAAGTGTTTAATAAAATATCCGATTATGATTTCTTGAGGAATTTAAGGTCCAATGCATGTCTTATGAGTTGAATGACTATATGATGATGAAAGGAATTTATGTATATGATATTATTTCTATAGTGTTGGGGATTGACCAAGCCTCACTCGAGAGGTTGTACGCCTGGGTAACCTTATTGAGAGGTTTGAACTTCGATCACCTCGCTCGGGAAGTGATAGGCCCATGCTAAAATGATCCCAAAAACTGCTCAAAAATGTGCCTCGAAAGTACCTAAAATAGTAATTTCCATATATCTAAAAATTTGTGTGCGTTATCAAAAATCCTACTTCATATTCTTGTTTAGGGGGTCAAATTGAGTGGGAAATAGGTCTAACCCTAATTAAATACCAACCATAGCAAAATTAAAAATCACAAAATGCGATTTTCAATAACCAGTCTGCGCCCTAAGTGCCACGCAAACTAGTGTATTTTCTGTCCTTATTTTTTAAATCTTGTCCAAGACTTTGAGTCTTGGGACTAAGTGTTCCTATACATGAAAATACTTGTACTTATACTTATTTCACCCTTATATTATTTAAGACATTCCCAAATACACTCCCAAACACTTAGAGAATATTTCATCTCCAAATTTGAAGTCTCAAAACTCATTCGGATCTTGAGGTTCTCATTCAAGCTTCAAGCCTCCATATCCACTCTTTTTCAAGAATTCTCCAAAGCTAAGGTATGCGAGCTTCCTTCATGTGTTCCTTTCACCATGATGCCCAAGCTTCCTTTTACTATAATTGTATGATTTAAAATTGATTTATTCATGAGTCTTACTTATTATGAATTTCACTGCACATTATATTGGGGTTTCATGAAATTATGATTGTTTAAGCATGTTTTTGAGCTATAAATCTAAGATCTATGGTGAGATTTGTTGAAGGGTTTTGATGTTTATTGCTTGTCAGTGTTACCAAGTATCTATTGATGATTTTACATTGGATTTTCTAGCATGATTACTCTCTTGAATTGCACAGTTTTACACTAGCACTACACACCCATCAAGTGTTTGATAAAATGTCAGGTTATGAGTTTCTTGAGGAATTGAAGGTCCAATGCATTTCTTATGAGTTGAATGGCTATATGATGATGAAAGGAATATTTGTATATGATACATTATCTCTATAGTGTTGGAAATTGACCAAGCCTCACTTGGGGGGTTGTAGGCCCGGGTAACCTTATTGAGAGGTTTGTACCTCGATCCCCTCACTAAGAAGGTGGCAGGCCCGTGCAACCATGTCTAGGGGTTTCTACCTTGATAACCACATTGGGGGGTTTATACTCTATCAATGATGTTGGGGGTTTGTACCTCATCAACCATGTTGGGGGGTTTTTATCTCATTAACCTATTGAAGGGTTCGTACCTCATTCGCCTCTCCAAGGGGGTGGTAGACCTAGGATATTCACTAACAATGGTTTCTCCTTACGCATGTATTTTGTTCAATATAAGCATGATTTTACTTCAAGTATCATTCATGCATGTCATATTGCTATATGTTCATCCATTGCCTATGGTGCTTATCACTTATTGCATAGTATCCTACATACTTAGTACATTCAAACATACTAACATATACTCTATGCCTACATGATGTCACCATATAGGAACTAGAGCCCCACTTGATCATCCTCTTCTACGTGGCTAGTATGACTTCTCTCAGGCTCTTTGGTGAGTCCTTCATTTCGGGGATAATTGTTATGATCTCATACTAGGTCATGACCCAAGCCTAGGGCCTAGATGTGACCGATGAATAGGGAACACGAAGGAACCCTAAACAAACCTCATAGCATATCATTACACATCCTTGGTCGCGGAAGCAATTAGAATGAATATAAGAGATAAACGTAAACAAGGGAAATAGGGACTAAGGGTAACTTTCATATCAAAACATCAAGAGTCAAACTCATAGAATAGATACACATCATATCCAACAATACCTCTACTACATAGATAAGAACGGGGGCCAAGATAAAGCAACGGGGCTCACCCTCATACTCAATACATAAGTCAAAAGAGAAAGTCTTAATACATAGCAAGAGATCATGAGTAACGTCCCCGGAATAGAGGAATCACAACAAGCTTGATAGAAGTCGTACTAGCTATTGGAGGAGGAGGAGGATCAAATGATACACCAGTTCCTACATGGTGACATCATGTAGGCATAGAGTATGCATTAGTATATCCTATATTTATTAAGTGATACACCAGTTCCTACATGGTGACATCATGTAGGCATAGAGTATGCATTAGTATATTTCAATGTACTAAGTATGTAGGATGCAATGCAACAAAAGGTAGACATCATAGGCAAATACATAATTGTAATTAATGAATAGCATAGTAACAAAATGACATGTATGAATGATGCTTAAAGTAAAACCATGCTTTTATAGGTTATATTAAGAGTGTAAGGAGTAACCATTTTAGTGCAAGCCATGGCCTACGACCCCCTTAGATAGGTGCATGAGGTACTAACCCCTTCATGAGGTTGATGGATATAAACCCCCCACTGAGGTTGATGGAGTTCTAACCCCCTTATCAAGGTTGACAAAGTACAAATCCCCCATCAAAGTTGATGGGTACCAATCCCCAATAAGGTTACTGAGGCGAACCACCCCCCAAGCTAGGAGACCAAGGTACCAACCCTTTGAGTTAGCTATCATGAATAAATCAACTTTAATTCATGCAAATATTAAGTAAAAAGAGCTTGGGTATCATGGGTGAAGGGAACCCAAAAAAGAAATCCATATACCTTAGCTTTAGAGAAGAACTTGAAGAAAATTGGAGATGGAGATTTGAAACTTGAGAGCAAATCCTTAGAAATTGGAGAGGGTTTTGAGACTTGAGTTTAGAAGTAAAATATTTAGCTAAGTGTTTGAATGAATATTGAGGAATGTTTAGAATGATATGAGGGTGAAAAATGACTAAGTATAGGTATATCCACGTTTGGGAACACTTTGGCCCAAGAATTAAAAGTCTTGGACTGCAAGAAAAATAACTGGACAAAAAATGTACATGTCCGCATCTCAGATGGGATGCGAGGATCGAATTTCTTCATTTGCACGCCCTTGGCGCATCATGCCAGGGGCGTGAAAAGCTCTCTGGAAGTCATCATTTGGAATATCAAAATTGCTAATCATTTGCTCTTAAATCAGGGTTAGTCCTATTTTTCACTCAAAATTACCCACTGAACAAGAATACAAAGTCAGATTTTTGATATCATGCACCGATTTTGAGATATATGGAAACTATAATTTTGGGCACATCCGGGGCACATTTTCAGGCACTTTTTGGGTTCTTTACATACTATGTTCTAAGAGTATCTTCTTTTTTATGTATATGTTGACTATGAGATTGAGCCCGATAGCTTGTTTTGGGCCTCACTAAGTATCTAAGTTTTAGAGCTGTTGTTGGACATGCTTTGTATTATGCTATAAGCTTGGACTCTCTTTTGAATCTTGATGTTTGTGAAATAAAAGTTTTCCCTTAGCCCCATTTATCCCTATTTACTATATCTTGTTGAACTTCATTGCTTTCATGACCAAGGATGTGTAATGATATGTTGATAGGCTTGTTTTGGGTCCCTTCAGGTTCCCCATGTGTTGTGTCACGTCTAGGCCTTAGGTTTGGGTTGTGATGAACTTGGTATCAAAGTACTAGGTGTTAGATTCTCAGAGTCCAACACACCGCATCGATTAGAGTCTTATTTATGGTTGTGTTGTGTACCACAACTATGAGTAAGAGGTTATGAGACATTTTAGGAAATATTTCTAATCTTCATGTTCCAAGTCATGCTATAAAGTAGAAATAAGGATTTTCCCCACCCTAACAATTGTTGTTTTCTATGCTAGATTATGCTTAACATAAGAGGAAGAAGAGCCCGCACTCTCGAGGACCAACCGGCTCATGATGAGCTCTGGGATACTCTCACTTTGCTTGCAAAAGTTGTGGCTAATCAAGCCAATCAGAGGGCCCAAGCCCCTCATGCTCCTACACTGGCATCTCGAGTGAGAGGCTTAATGAGGATGGATCCCCCAGAATTCTATGGGAAATAGGTGGATGAGGACCCTCAAGAGTTCATTGATGAGGTCTACAAGGTTTTGGCTATTATCGGTGTTAGATCGGAAGAGAAGGCAGAGTTGGCGGCTTACCAACTCAAGGGGGTTGTATAAATATGGTTTAACTAATGGAAGGAGGAGAAGAAAATTTATAATATGGTGCTTTCGGAGGAGTTCAAGGTGACTTTTCTCAATCGGTTCTTCCCTCTTGAGCTTAGGGAAGCCAAATTGGTAGAGTTTATGAATTTGACACAAGTTTCTATGAGTGTGAGGGAGTATGACCTCAAGTTCTCTCAACTCTCTATATATGTTCCTCACTTGATTTCCAACACAAGGTCTAGAATGAATAAGTTTGTGGTGGATTTTTCAATTTGGTGAGTGAAGAATGTCGGTCTGCTATGTTGATTAGTGACAAGGATTTGTCCCGATTGATGACCTATACTGAACAAATGGAAGAGGAGAAGTGGAGGAAGTGGAGGGGTCATAAGGCCAAGAGGGCCCATTTTAAGGAGAATTTCATAGTCAAAAGGGTGGCCGGTTCCATCAAGGCTAAGGGTCTTCTCCTATATTTATTAAGAGGGTTGCCAATAACTTTCCAAGAGCCCATGGTATTGGGGGTGTGGTTCCTAATGGTGGTTGTCCAAAATGTGGTAGGGTTCATAGTGGCCCATGCTTGAGGGATAACTAATACAGGTTATGGTTTTGGGGAAGTTCGGCTTACGGTGCTATGATATGAGTGTGCATTACCATCCCGGTAAGGCTAATAGGGATAACTAATACAGGTTATGGTTTTGGGGAAGTTCGGCTTACGGTGGTGGATTTCCCCTGAAATCACAACAAGGTCAAGGAGGTTCATCCACAAGGTACTGTTATAGTTCCTTTGGGGAGAGGTGCTTGACAAGATGGTTCCCCAAGGCACAATAAATTTTATGCTTTTCATGGGAGGCAAGGGGTTGATGAGGTACCCAAGTTATTACTAGTACGTTAAAAGTCCTTGATTTTAATGTGTATGCATTGATTGATCCGGGTGCCACTCTTTCTTTTATTACTCCCTTTTTGCCAAAAGGTTTCATATTGAGCCCAAATTGTTGCGTGAGTCATATGAGGTGTCTGCTCCTATTGGTGCATCTATTGTTGCTAGAAAGGTCTATAGAAATTATTCTGTTTGCATCTTGCATAAAATATTACCTTGTGATCATGTTGAGTAAGATATGGTTGATTTTGATGTGATTCTTGGGATGGGTTTGTTTTATGCATACTATGCCTTTATTGATTGTAGAACCCATAGGGGTCAAATTTCAATTCCCAAATCAACCCGTTCTTGAGTGGGAGAGTCATGATGTGGTGGTCAAGGGTAGGTTCATCTCTTGCATTAAAGCCCGTAAATTGATCTCTAAGAGGTGTCTTTATCATCTTGTGAAGGTTAGCGATGTGGATTCTAAAGTCCTTCCCATAGAGTTGGTTCTAGTTGTAAATGAGTTCCTCAATCTCTATCAAAATAGCCTTCCCGGCGTTCCTCCTAAAAGGGAAATAGATTTTGGTATAGACCTCCTCACCGATACTCAACCCATTTTTATTCCCCCTTACCATATGGCCCCGGTGGAGTTAAAGGAATTGAAGGAGCAATTCAGGGACTTGTTGGAGAAGAGTTTGTTAAAGGAACAATGGAGGGACTTGTTGGAGAAGGGATTTATCAGGCCTAGACAATCACCTTGAGGTGCACCAGTATTTTTTATGAAAAAGAAGAATAGGTCCCTTAGGATGTGTATTGACTATCGGCAACTTAATATGGTCACCATCAAGAATAGGTATCCTTTTCCAAGAATTGATGATTTGTTTGACCAATTGCAAGGGGCTAGCCATTTCTCTTAGATTGATCTTCTATCCACGTACCATCAAGTGAAGGTGAGGGAGTGTGATATTCCCATGACAGCCTTCAAAACAGGTATGTGCATTTTGAGTTTGTTGTGATGTCCTTTGGGTTGATCAATGCACCAACCATCTTCATAGATCTTATGAATAGGGTCTTCAAACCCTACCTTGGTTCATTTGTTGTGGTCTTCATTGATGATACTAGAGGAGCATATAGGTCATTTGAGGGTAGTGCTACAAAGATTGAGGGAAGATAAGTTGTATACTAATTATGAAAAGAGTGATTTTTTGTTGAAAGAGGTTGCCTTCCTAAGTCATGTGGTGTCGGTGGATGGTATTAAGGTTGATCCTAAAAAGATGGAAGTGATTAGAAATTGGACTAGACCATTGAACCCGTCGGATATTAGGCGTTTCTTGGGCTTAGCGGGTTACCATCAGAAGTTTGTGAATGGGTTCTCTTCTATTGCTTCTCTCATGACAAAGTTGACTCAAAAGAAAACCAAATTTGTGTGGGCCGAAGAGTGTGAAAAGAGTTTCCAAACATTGAAAGATAAGCTTGTCTCCATTCCTATATTGTCACTACCGGATGGGTCAGAGGGATTTGTTGTGTATTGTGATAGTTCCCGAGTTGGTTTGGGTTGCGTGCTAATTTAAAATGGGAGGGTGATAGCCTATGCTTCTAGACAACTCAAAGTGCATGAAAAGAATTATCCTATCCATGATCTTTTGTTAGCCGCCATTGTATTTGCATTAAAGATTTGGCTTCACTATTTGTATAGGGTGCATGTTGATGTGTTCACCGATCACAAGAGTCTCCAATATGTCTTCACTCAAAAAGATCTCAACTTGAGACAAAGAAGGTGGTTAGAACTTCTTAAGGACTATGATATGAGGGTGCATTACCATCCCGGTAAGGCTAATATGGTGGCGGATGCTTTGAGTAGGGTGTCTATGGGTAGGCTGATGATGGTGGCATAGAGGTGGCTATGGAGGTCCATCGGTTAGCTAGAATGGGAGTTAGGTTTGCAAAGGCTGATAATGGTGTTGTTGTTATTATTGATGGCTCTAAATCTTCATTGGTTGAGGAGGTGAAAGCTAAGTAAGATCCCGACCCCGCTTTGTTAAAATTGAAGGCATTGGTAAAAGATGAGAAGGTGGAGGTTTTCTCCCAAGGGGAAGATGGTGCCCTTAGATACCAAGGCAGGTTGTGTGTGCCTTGTGTTGATAGCTTAAAGGAAAAGATTCTTAAAGAGGCTCATAGTTCTTCTTACTCTGTTTACCCCGGGTCTACTAAGATATATAGAGATTTGAGAGAGGTGTATTAGTAGGGAGGCATGAAGAGGGACATTGCCGAATTTGTGTTTGGTTGTTGAGTTGCCAATAAGTCAAAGCTGAACATCAAAGGTCAAGTACCCTACGAGGGACATTGCCAAATTTGTTTTCGATTGCCATAGTTACCAACAAGTCAAAGCTGAACATCAAAGGCCAGGTGGCCTAACCTAAGACCTAAAGATTCCTACTTGGAAGTGGGAAGAGATTAATATAGATTTTGTGGTTAGGTTACCCAAGACTAGAAAAGGTTTTGATTCCATTTGGGTCGTGGTTGATAGGTTGACAAAATCAGCTCACTTTCTACCGTGTAAGACTACATATAGTAGGTTGCCCAAGGCTAGAAAGTGTTTTGATTCCATTTGGGTTGTGGTTGTTAGGATGACGAAATTAGCTCACCTTCTATCGGCTAAGACCACATATGAGGCTGAAGATTATGCTAGGTTATACATTCATGACTTGGTGAGGTTGCATGGGGTTCCATTGTCCATTATATTAGATCATGGTGCACAATTCACTTCACACTTTTGGAGGTTCTTCCAAAGAGGTCTTGGAACCAAGGTAAAGCTTAGTATAGCCTTTCATCCTCAAACGTATAGCCAAGCCAAAATAACTATCCAAACAGTTGAGGACCTACTTAGAGCTTGTGTATTGGAGCTTAAGGGTAATTGAGATGATCATCTTTTATTGATGGAGTTTGCATATAACAATAGCTATCATTAAAGCATTGGTATGGCTCCTTTTGAGACTCTCAATGGTAGATGTTGTAGATCACCGATTGGTTGGTTTGAGGTTGGAGAGGTGGCTTTGTTGGGGCCGAATCTAGTTGGGTATTATATGATAAGGTAAGGATGATTAGAGAAAGGTTGAAAATAGCCCAAAGTCACCCAAAGTCACCAAAAGTCTTATGACAATCTGAGAATGAGGGATCCCCGGTTCAAAGTTGGTGATTGAGCCTATTTGAAGGTATCACCCATGAAGGATGTAGTTTGTTTTGGTAAGAAGGTCAATTTAAGCCCTAAATATATGGGTCCTTATAGGGTGGTGAGGTGGATTGGTAAGATGGCCTACGAGTTGGATTTGTCTAGTGAAATAGAATTGGTTCATCCGATCTTTCGTGTGTCTATGTTGAGTAAGTGTGTGGGTTATCCTAATGCCATCGTACCTGTTGATGTTATAGGGCTATTTAAAGACAAATTGTCATATAGGTTCCAATAGAGATATTGGATAGACAAGTGAAAAGGTTGAGGAACAAGGATATTGCTTTAGTTAATGTATTTTGGAGGAATCAACAAGTCAAAATTGCTACTTGGGAGGCTGAAGCGGATATGAAAAAGTAGTACCCCTATCTTTTCCATCCTACTCAAACCTAAGGAACTAATTCTAAGTCTTCTATGTGATTTCATGTCTTATGTTCCATCCCCTTAGTCATTTGCATGCATCCATGCTTATATTGATAAAGTTCATGGTGATTTTTACACTTATGTGGAGATTTTGAAAATGATGTTTAAGTATGTTATTACATTCTAGTTGGGGCTAATTTCTTCATAATTACTCTTTTCATGTACTTTTCTTTGACATTCGGGGACAAATGTTCCCAAGGGGGAGATATTGAAACGATCACAAAAGGTGCTCGAAAATGTTCCTCAGAAGTACCCGAAATTGTAGTTTTCATATGTCACAAAATTCATGCATGATATCAAAATTCCAACTTCATATTCTTGTTCAAGAGGTCACGCAGACTGGTGTATTCTTTGTCCTATTTTTCAAATCTGGTCCAAGACTTTGAGTCTTGGGCCTAAATATTCCCATACGTGAAAATACATATACTTAGCCTTATTTCACCCTCGTATCATTCAAGACATTCCCAAATATAATCCCAAACACTTGGACAATATTTCATCTTCAAAATTCAAGTCTCAAAACTCATCCGGATCTTAAGGTTCTCATTCAAGTTTCAAGCCTCCATCTCCAATCTTCTTCAAGAATTCTGCAAAGCTAAGGTACATGAGTTTCTTTCATGGGTTTCTTTCTCCCGTGATGCCCAAAGTTCCTTTTTTTAAAATTACATGATTTAAAGTTGATTTATTCATGGGTCTTACTTATTATGAATTTTACTTTATACTATGTTGGGTTTCATGAAATTTTGATTGTATTAGGATGTTTTGAGCTATGAATCTAAGATCTATGTTAAGATTTGATAAAAGGTTTTGATGTTTATTGCTTGAGGGTGTTACTAAGTATCTATTGATGGTTTTACATTGGATTTTCTAGCATGATTTCACTCTTGAATTTCATGGTTTTACACTAGCACTACACACCCGCAAGTGTTTGATAGAATGTCCGGTTATGAGTTTCTTGAGGAATTGAAGGTTCAATGTATGTATTATGAGTTGAAATGGATATATGCTGATAAAAGAAATATATGTATATGATATTATCTCTATAGTGTTGGGAATTGGCCAAGCCTCACTCGGGGGTTGTAGGCCCGGGTAACCTTGTTAAGGAGTTTATACCTCGATCGCCTTGCTCGGGAGGTGGTATGCCCATGCAACCATGTCGAGGGGTTTGTACCTTGATAACCACATTGGGAGATTTGTACTCCATTAACCATGTTGGGGGGTTCGTGCCTCATTAACCATGTTGGGGGGTTTGTACCTCATCAACCTATTGATGGGTTCGTTACCTCATTCTCCTCTCCAAGGGGGTGGTAGGCCTAGGATATTCACTAACAATGGTCTCTCCTTACGCATGTATTATGTTCTATATAAGCATGATTTTATTTCAAGTATCATTCATACATGTTATATTGCTATATGCTCATCCATTGCATTTTGCTTATTGTGCTTATCGCTTGTTGCATTGCATCCTAAATACTTTGTACATTCAAATGTACTAACGCATAGTCTATGCCTACATGATGTCACCATGACAGAATCAGAGCCCCACTTGATCATTCTACTCCAGGTGGCTAGTACGATTTCTCTGAAGTGCTTTGGTGAGTCCTCCATTTTAGGGATGCTATTTATGATCACATACTATGTTCTGAGGCTATCTTTATTTTATGTATATGTCAACTATAAGGGTGTGCCCGGTAGCTTGTTTTGACCCCCGCTAAGTATAGAAGTTTTAGAGGTGTTATTAGACATGCTTTGTATTATGCTATGAGATTGGACTCTCTCTTGACTCTTGATGTTTATGATATGAAAGTTGTCCCTTAGCCCCCTTTATCCCTATTTACTATATCGTGTTATACTTTATTGCTTTTGTGACCAAGGATGTGTAATTATATGTTATGAGGCTTGCTTGAGGTCCCTTCGGGTTTTCCTATGCGTCGTGTCACATCTAGGCCCTAGGCTTGGGTCGTGACATGTGCAACCTTGTTGAGGGGTTTGTACCTAGATCACCTCGCTTGAGAGGTGGTAGGCCTATGCAACAATGTCGAGGGGATTGTACCTTGATAACCAAGTTAGAGCATTTGTACCTCATCAACCATGTTGCGGGGAGGGGGATTTGTACCTTATCAACCCTGTTGAAGGGTTTGTACCTCATCAACCAATTGATAGGTTTGTACCTCATTCACCCCTCCATAGAGGTGGTAGGCCTTGGATATTCACTAGTAATGGTCTCTCCTTACACATGTATTATGTTCTATATAAGCATAATTTTTCATCAAGCATCATTCAAACATGCCATATTTCTATATGCTTATACATTGCCTATGTTATGTATTTTGCTTATGGTGCTTATCGGTTGTTGCATTGCATCCTACATACTAAGTATATTCAAACGTACTAAAACATACTCTATGCCTACATGATGCCACCATGTAGGGACCGGAGGCCCACTTGATCATCCTCCTCCACGTAGCTAGTACAATCTCTAAAGCTAGTTGGTGAGTCCTCTATTCTGGGGGCAATATTTATGCTCTTATGATATGTATTATGGCTTTCTTCTTTATCGTATATTTTGACTATAAGGGTGAGCCCAGTTGCTTGTCTTGGCCCCCGCTAAGTTCTATGGTTAAGGGTGTTGTTAGATATGTTATGTATAATGCTATGAGTTTTGACTCTCTCTCTCTTTTGACTCTTGATATTTATGA
Source organism: Solanum virginianum (assembly GCA_000787875.1). NCBI lineage: Eukaryota > Viridiplantae > Streptophyta > Magnoliopsida > Solanales > Solanaceae > Solanum > Solanum virginianum. The sequence continues at coordinate 75,324 of DF357900.1, read as the reverse complement.
TATGAAGTTGTTCCTTATCCCCGTTTATCCCTATTTACTATCTCTTATTGTACTTTATTGCTTTCGCGACCAAGGAAGTGTAATGATAAGTTAAGAGGCTTGCTTGGGGTCCCTTCAGGTTCCGTATGCACTGTATCACGTCTAGGCCCTGGGCTTTGGTCATGAAAAACTTCGTATTAGAGCACTAGGTTGTTAATGATCCTCGACATCCAATACACAACATCGATTAGAGTCTTGTTCATGGTTGTGTTATGCACCACAACTATGAGAAAGGGGCTATAAGCCATTTTAGGAAATGTTTCCCTTCTTCTTACTCTATGTCGTGCTATAGAAATTAAGGTAAGGTTTCTCCCCCCAACCGATTATTCTTTGCTATGCTAGATCTTATCTAACACTAGAGGAAGAAGAGCCCACACACCCAAGGGACAACCAATTCATGGTGAGCTCCGAAATGCTCTCACTTTGCTTATACAGGTTGTGGCTAATCAAGCCAATCAAGACCGACATCTCGGGTAAGAGACTTCACGAGGATGAATCCCCAAAATTCTATGGGTCAAAGGTTGATGAGGACCCTCGAGAGTTCATTGATGAGATCTACAAGGTTTTGGCTATTATGGGTGTTGGATCTTAAGGCAAAGGAATTGAATTATGAAATACCCTCGAGAGTTCATTGATGAGATCTACAAGGTTTTGGCTATTATGGGTGTTGGATCATAAGAGAAGGCGGAGTTGGTGGCTTACCAACTCAAGGGGGTGGCATAAATATGGTTTAATCAATGGAAGGAAGAGAAGGGAATCAATAATGTGATATTTTGGAGGATTTCAAGGTGTCCTGTCTTAATCGATTCTTCCCTCTTAAGCTTAGGGAAGCCAAATTAGTGGAATTTATGAATTTGAGACAAGGGTCTATGAGTGTGAGGGAGTATGCCCTAAAGTTCACTCAACTCTCTAAATATGCTCCCCACTTAGTGGCCAACCCAAGGTCTAGAATAAACAAGTTTGTGATGGGTGTATTTTGATTTGGTGAGTGAGGAACGCCGATCTGCAATGTTGATTAGTGATATTGTTTTGTCTTAGTTAATGACCTATGCCGAACAAATGGAGGAGGAGAAGTTGAGGAAGAGGAGGGTTCATGAGGCCAAGAGGGCCCCTTTTGAGGGAAAGTTTCATAGTCGAAAGGGTGGCTGGTTCCATCAAGGCCAAGGGTCTTCTTTTGAATTTAATAAAAGGGTTGCCAATGACTTTACAAGGGCCCAAGGTGTTGGGGATGTTGTTCCTAATGGTCGGTGTCCAAAATATGATAGGGGTCATAGTGGCCCATGCTTGAGGTATACTAATACGTGTTATGGTTGTGGGGAAGTTGGGCATAAGGTGATGGATTTCCCCTGAAATAGCAACAAGGGTAAGGAGGTTTGTCCACAAGGTGCTAATGTGGTTCCTTTGGGGAGAGGAGGCCAACAAGATGGTGCCCTAAGGCACAATCGATTCAATGCACTCCGTGGGAGGCAAAGGGTTGATGAGGTGCCCGATGTTGTTACCCATATGTTAAAATTCTTTGATTTTGATGTTTATGCATTGATTGATCGAGGTGCCACTCTTTCTTTTGTTAACCCCTTTATTGCTAAAAGGTTTCATGTTAAGCCCGAATTGTTGTATGAGTAATATGAGGTGTCTACTCCTATTAGTGCATCTATTATTGCTAGAAAAGTTTATAGAAATTGTCCCATCTGCATCTTACATAAAATATTGCCTTGTGATCTTGTTGAGTTGGACATAATTGATTTTGATGTCATTCTTGGGATGGATTGGCTACGTGCATATTATGCCTTTATTGATTGTAGAACCCATAAGGTCAACTTCCAATTCCCAAATAAACCCATTCTTGAGTGGGAGAGTCATGATATGGTGGTCAAGAGTAGATTCATCTCTTGCATTATAGGCCGTAAGTAGATCTCTAGGGGTGTCTTTATCATCTTATGAGGGTTAAGGCTGTGGAGTCCAGAGTCCCTTATATAGAGTCGGTTCCAGTTGTTAATGAGTTCCTTGATGTCTTTCCAAATGACCTCCTCCGTGTTTCTCCCAAAAGAGAGATAGCTTTTGGTATAGATCTCTTTCCCAATACTCTACCCATTTCTATTCCCCCTTACCGCATGGCCCCGGCAGAGTTAAAGGAGCTGAAAGAGCAATTGAGGGATATGTTGGACAAGGGTTCTCTTAGGCCTGGCCAATCATCTTGGGGTGTACCAATGTTGTTTGTGAAGAAGAAGGATGGGTCTCTTAGAATGTTTATTGACTATTGGCAACTTAATAGGGTCACTATCAATAATAGGTATACTCTTCCGAGGATTGATGATTTGTTTGACCAATTGGAAGGGGCTAGCCACTTCTCTAAGATTGATCTTTAGTTCGAGTGCCATCAAGTGAAGGTGAAGGAGTTCGATACTCTTACGATGGCCTTCTGGACCAGGTATGTGAAACGACCACAAAAAGTGCCTAAAACGTGCCTCGAAAGTGCCCGAAATCTTATTTTCCATATATCTAAAAATACATTAGTCATTTCAAAAATCTGAATTCATATTCTTGTTGAAGGGGTCCAAATTAAGGTGACAAGCTCTAACCTCAAATTTAAGGCAAAGGAATTGAATTATGAAATTTCACCTGGTGCAATTTCTAGAGAGCCTCAGCATCCTCTCAGTGACACAGAGACGTGTATTTTCTGCATAATATTTCCTAGTCCATCCAGATTTTTCTAAGTGTTGGGCCTAAGTTTTCCAAACGTGATTTTACCTATACTTGGCCAAATTTTACCCTCATATCCCCTAAAATATTTCCCAACACTCACTAAAATACTTAGCCATATTTTTACTCCCAAATTCAAGACCCAAAACCCATATCCAAAGCTAAGGATTCTCTTCAAGCTTCAAGCCTCCATTTGCAAACTTCATCAAAAACTTCCCCAAAACTAAGGAATGTGGTGTTGAACCATTGGGTCCTTCCACCCATGGTGCCTAAACCCTTTTTGCTTAATAATGCAGGATTTAGAGTTGATTTTACATATGGATCTTATATATTGAAAAACTTACTGCACAGTGATTTTAGTTCATGAAAATATGGTTATTTTAGCATGTTTTGAGCTTCAAACCTTAGATCTAGTGTTTGATTTTATGAGGGGTTTTGATGTGAATGTCTTGGGGGTGTTGTAAGGTGTTGATTGAAGGTTTTACAATGGATTTTCTTGCATGAATTCTTCTCTAAATTTCATGATCTTTTACCCTGATTACATACCCCCAAGGTATTTTATAAAATGTCCGGCTATAGTTTCTTGAGGAAATGAAGGTTTAAAGAATGAGATATGATATGATTAACTATATGATGATGAAATGAGCTTATGTACATGATGAATACTATATAATGTGTTGTGGTAGACCATTCGCAATTCAGGGGCCTAGTTGAGGGTCAGACTCAACCACTAGGATGATGGGTGCGATCATCACTAACCTTGATGAGGGGTTTGTACCTCACACACTAGGGTGATGGGTGCTATCATCACTAACCTTGATGAGGGGTTTGTACCTCACACACTAGGGTGATGAGTGCTATCATTACCAACCCCAAGGGGTTTATACCTTGGAAATCTAGCTTGGTCTTTTCTTCATATATGGTATTTTATATGACTATGATAGTTAAGCATGTTTTACTTATGCATTGAACATATATGTCATATTGCTATATTATACCTATTGCCTAATGTTATGCATGTTGATCATGAAGCTTATCTCTTGTTGTATTGCATCCCTCATACTTAGTATATTCAAATGTACTAACGCATACTTATGCCTACATGATATCACCATGTAGGGACCGGTGCTCAAGTTGATCATCCTCCTCCTCCACGTGGCTTAGATAGTGCTATTTCAATCTTGTTGGTGAGTCCTCCATGAGGGCGGTAGCTTGTCTTGGCCCCCGCTTAATCTATGTATTAGATGTGCTTGTTGGACATGTTATGTATTTTATGTATAAGCGTTGGCTCTTGACTCTTGATTATGACGTTTATACAAACTATATGTCTTTGTATGCTTCCGTGACCAAGAATGTGTTATGACAAGTTAAGAGCCTTGAATGGGGTTCCTTTGGGTTCCCTATTCGCCTTGTCACATCTAGGCCCTAGGCTTAGGTCGTGACAAACTTGGTATCAGAGCGCTAGGTTGAATAGATCCTCGAAGTCCAACATACCGAGGTAATTAGAGTCCTATTCATAGTTGTGAAGTATTCTAGCACAGTCAGAGCACTAGGTTGGTAGATCCTCGGTGTCCAACAAATCATATCGATTAGAGTCTTATTCATGGTTATGAAGCGTGCCATGACTATGAATAGGAGGCTATGAGGCATTTTAGGAAATGTTTCCCTTCATCATGTTCTAAGTTATGGTATAGAGTTGTGATAAGTCCCCTTCACCCTGTGCTAACGATTGTTTTTTGCTATGCTAGACCATGCCAAATACTAGAGGAAGACTGGCCCAAAATTCCGAGGAGCAACCTACCAATGGTGAGCTCCGGAATGCTCTTACTATGTTTGCCCAAGTACTGGCCAACCAAGTCGAACAAGGGGCCCAAGCCCCTCATGCTAATACCTCGGGAGCTAGGGTAAGAGACTTCATGAGGATGAATCCTCTAGTTTTCTATGGGTCAAAGGTAGATGAAGATCACAAGAGTTTATAGATGAGGTCTACAAAATCTTGTCTATCATGGGTGTTGGCTCAAATGAGAAAGCGGAGTTGGCAGTGTACTAACCCAAAGGGGTAGCCTAAATTTTGTTTGATCAATGGAAGTGTGAGAAAGGTAATGGCTATGTGGTGCTTTGGGAGGAATTCAAATTGGCCTTCCTTAATCGATTCTTACCTCTTGAACTTAAGGAAGCAAAGTTGGTTGAGTTTATGAACTTTAAACAAGGTACTATGAGTGTGAGGGAGTATGCCCTTAAATTTAATCAACTTTCAAAGTATGCCCCTCACTTGGTTGCCAACTCTAGGTCTAGGATGAGTAAGTTTGTTATGGGGGTTTCCGACTTGGTAAGTGAAGAATGATGGTCCGCCTTGCTTATTAGTGATGTGGACTTGTCTAGATTGATGACATATGCCAAGAAAATGAATGAACAAAAGTTGAGAATGAGAAGGGGCCATGAGGACAAGAGAGCCCGCTTTAAGGGCAGGTTCCAAAAGAGTACTAGATTTCAAGGCCAAAGGCCTCCTCAAGCTACTAATAGGGGATTTGCCAATGACTTCCCTAGGCCTCAAGGTGTTGGTGTTATTAGTGTGGCTCCTAATGATATGTATCCTAGATGTGGAGGGGGTCATAAGGGCCCATGTTTGAAGGGTTCCAATGCATATTTTGAATGTGGGGAGTTTTGTCACAAGAAGGTAGATTGTCTAAGAAATCAAGGCAAGGTTCGCGGTGCAAATGTAGTTCCATTGGGCAGAGGTAGTCGTCAAGGTGGTGCCCTAAGGGACAATAGATTCTATGGTGTACATGGGCTGTAAGGGGTTGGTGAGGTCCCCGATGATGTTACCGATATGTTGAAAATCTTTGATCTTGATATATATGATTTGATTGATTGGGGTGCATCTATTGTTGCTAGGAGGGTGTATAGAGATTATCCGGTTTGCATCTTACATAAAATCTTACCTTGTGACCTTGTTGAATTAGATATGGTTGATTTTGATGTTATTCTTGGGATGGATTGGTTGCATTCCTACTATGCTTCTATTGATTGTAGAACCCATAAGGTCAAGTTTCAATTCCCAAATGAACTCGTCCTTGAGTGGGAAAGTCATGATGTGATAGTGAGGGGTAGGTTTATCTCATGCATTAAAGTCGTTGATTTCTAAGAGGTGTTTGTATCATCTTGTGAGGGTCAAAGATATGGAGTCCAAAGTGCCTTCCATTGAGATGGTCTTTGTTGTAAGTGAATTTCTTGATGTCTTTCCAAATGACCTTCCCGATGTTTCTCCCGAAAGGGACATAGATTTTGGTATAGATCTCCTTCTCGACACTTAACTTATCTCCATTCCCCCTTACCGTATGGCTCTGACGGAGTTAAAGGAGTTAAAGAAGTAATTGAAAGATTTGTTGGAAAAGAGATTGATTAGACTTAGCCAATCACCTTGGGGTGCACCGGTGTTGTTTGAAAAGAAGAAAGATGGGTCACTAGGGATGTGCATTGACTACTGGCAACTCAATAGGGTAACTATAGAGAATAGATATCCTCTTACAAGGATTGATAACTTGTTTGACCAATTACAAGGGGCCAGCTTTTTCTCTAAGATTGATCTTTGGTTGGGGTACTATCAAGTGAGGGTGAGGAGAGTGTGATATTCCATAGACAGCCTTCCAGATGAGATATGGGCATTATGAATTTATGGTGATGTCCTTTGGATTGACTAATGCATTGGCTATCTTCATAGAACAAATAAATAGGGTCTTCAAACCCTACCTTGATTCCTTTGTTATGGTCTTTATTGATGATACTTTGATTTATTCACATAGTAGGGAAGAGCATATGGGCCATTTGAGAGTCGTGTTGCAATTATTGAGGGAGGAGATATTATATGCTAAATATGACAAGTGTGAAATTTAGTTGAAGGAGGTTGCATTCTTAGGTCATGTGGTGTCAGGGGATTGTATAAAAGTGGATAATAAGAAGACTAATGTGATTAGAAATTAGCCTAGAACATTAAACCCGTCAGATATGAGGAGTTTCTTGGGCCTTGTAGGTTACTATAGAAGATTTGTGAATGGGTTCTCCTCCATTGCTTCTCCTATGACAAAATTGACTCAAAAGAAGGTTAAGTTTGTGTGGATCGATGAATATAAGAAAAGCTTCCAAAAATTGAAAGATAGACTTGTGTTCGCTCCTATATTATCACTACCGGATGGGATTGGGGGTTTTGTTTTGTATTGCCATGTATTTAGAGTTGGTTTGGGTTATGTGCTAATGCAAAATGGTAAGGTCATAGCCTATGCTTCTAGGCGACTTAAGGTGCATGAAAAGAACTTCCCTATTCATGATCTTGTATTAGCCGTCCTGGTGTTTGCATTAACGATTTGGTGACATTATTTGTATAGGGTACATGTTGATGTCTTCACCGATCATAAGAGTCTTCAATATGTCTTCACTTAAAAAGATCTTAACTTGAGACAAAGGAGGTGGCTAAAACTCCTTAAGGACTATAACATGAGTGCGTATTACCATCCAGGTAAGGAAATGTTGTGGCGGATGCTTTGAGTCAGGTGTCTATGGGCAGCCTAACTCATGTGGATGTTGGTGATAGGGACATGGCTAGAGAGGTGCATGGCTAGATTGGGGGTAAGGATAGAAGATTTGGGTAATGGTATGGTTATTGGTGTGGTCCATTTTGGTAAAAAGGAGAAGTTGAGTCCAATCCTTGAATTCAAAGTGGGTGATTAAGTTTATTTGAAGGTTTCTCCAATGAAAGGGGTAGTCCATTTTGGTAAAAATGGAAAGTTGAGTCCAATGTATGTTGGTCCTTATGAGGTGATTAAGAGGGTTGGCAAGGTAGCTTATGAGTTGAAGTTTCCTAGTGAAATGAATTTGGTCCATCAGGTATTCCATTTCTCTATGTTGAGAAAATATGTTGGTGGTCCTAATGATATTTTTCCTCTTGACATTATGGGTGTTGTTGAGGATAACTTAACTTATGAGGAGGTTTTGGTTCAGATCTTGATTAGGCAAGTAAAGAGATTGAGGAACAAAGAGGTAGCATTCGTTAAGGTCCTTTGGAGGAACCAACAAGTCAAAAGGGCTACTTAGGAGGCCAAAATGGACATGCAAAAATGATATCCATATCTTCATTGATGATGTTTTGATTTATTCACATAGTGAGGAGGAGCATAAGTGACTCTGTCACGTCCCAGTTTACGGGCCGTGACTATAAGGGTCAATTGAGGGTAGTGCTACAAATATTGAGGGAAAAGAAGTTGTATGCTAAGTATGAGAAATGTGAATTTTGGTTAAAAAAAGGTTACCTTCCTAGGTCATGTGGAGTCGAGGGATGGTATTAAGATGGATCCTAAAAAGACGGATGTGATTAGAAATTATCCTAGACCATTGGCCCCATTGGATATTAGGAGCTTCTTGGGCTTAACGGGTTAGTATCGAAGGTTTGTGAATGGGTTCTCTTCTATTGCTTCTCCCATGACCAAGTTGACTCAAAAGAAAGCCAAATTTGTGTGGTCCGATGAGTGTGTAAAGAGTTTCCAAACATTGAAAGATAAGCTTATGTTTGCTCCTATATTATCACTCCCGGAAGGGCTAGAAGCATTTGTTGTGTATAATGATGCTTCAAGGGTTGGTTTGGGTTATGTGTTGATGCAAAATGGTAAGGTGATAGCCTATACTTCTAGATAACTCAAAGTGCATGAAAAGAATTATCCTACCCATGATCTTGAGTTAGCCGCCTGGTCTTTGCTTTGAAAATTTTGTGCCACTATTTGTATGGGGTACTTATTGATGTGTTCACCAATCATAACAGTCTCCAATATGTCTTCACTCAAAACGATCTCAACTTGAGACAAAAAAGGTGGTTAGAACTTCTTAAGGACAATGATATGAGTGTGCATTATCATCCCGGTAAGGCTAATGCTGTGGCAGATGCTTTGAGTAGGGTGTTTATGGGTAGCCTAGCTCTTATTGATGATGGTGGCAAAGGGGTGGCTAGGGAGGTCCATCAGTTGGCTAGTTTGGGAGTTAGGTTGGAAAAGGTTGATAATGTTGTTTTTGTTGTTGATGATGGCTCTAAATCTTCATTGGTTGAGGAGGTGAATGCTAAGCAAGATCTTGACCCCGCTTTGTTAGAATTGAAGGCATCGGTAAAATATGGTAAAGTGGAGGTTTTCTCCCAAGGGTGAGACAATGCCATTAGATCCCAAGGTAGGTTATATGTACCTTGTGTTGATGGCTTGAGAGAAAAATTCTTGATGAGGCTCATGGTTCTTCTTACTCTATTCACCCCGATTCTACTAATATGTATAGAGATTTGAGAGAGGTGTATTGGTAGGGAGACATGAAGAGGGACATTGCAAATTTGTATCTGGTTGCCATAGTTGTCAACATGTCAAAGTCAAACACCAAAGGCCGGGTGGCCTAACCCAAGACATAAAGATTCCTACTTGGAAGTGGGAAGAGATAAATATGGATTTTGTGGTTGGGTTGCCCAAGACTAGAAAGGGTTTTTATTTCATTTGGGTTGTGGTTGATAGGATGACAAAATCGGCTCACTTTCTATCGGTTAAGACCACATATGGGGCTGAATATTATGCAAGGTTTTACATTCATGACTTGTTAAGGTTGAATGAGGTTCCTTTTTCCATCATATCGAATTATGCGGCACAATTCACTTCACACTTTTGGAGGTCCTTTCAAAGGGGTCTTGGTACAAGAGTTAAGTTTAGTACGTCCTTTCACCCTCAAATGGATGGCCAAACAGAAAGAACTATCCAAACACTTGAGGACATGCTTAGGGCTTATGTATTAGAACTTAAGGCTAGTTAGGATGATCATCTCTCATTGATCGAGTTCGCCTACAATAAAAGTTATCTTTCTAGCATCGGTATGGCTCCTTTTGAGGCCCTTTATGGTAGGCACTGTTGATTACCGGTTGATTGGTTTGAGGTTGGTGAGGTGGATTTGTTGGGACCCAATCTAGTTATGGAGGCTCTTGAGAAGGTTAGAATGACTAGACAAAGGTTGAAGACGGCCCAAAGTCTTCAAAAGTCTTATGTCGACGTGAGGAGAAGGGGCTTTGAGTTCGAGGTTGGTGATTGGGTCTACTTGAAGGTGTCACCCATGAAGGGTGTAGTTCGAAGGCCAAGTTGAGTCCAAGATATATGGGTCCTTATAGGGTGATGAGAAAGGTTGGCAAGGTAACTTATGAGTTAGAATTGCCTAGAGAAATAGATTTGGTTCATCTGGTGTTTCATGTGTCCATCTTGAGGAAATATGTGGGTGATCCGAATACTATTGTACCTCTTGATGTTATGCGTGTTGTTGAAGATAATTTGACCTATGAAGAGGTTCCAGTTAAAATCTTGGATAGGCAAGTGAAGAGATTGAGAAACAAAGAGGTTGTTTCTATTAAGGCCCTTTGGAGGAATCAACAAGTTGAAAGTGCTACTTGGGAGGTCGAAGCGGACATGCAAAAGCGATATCGTTACCTTTTCCACTCTACTCAAGCCTAAGGTATTAATCTAAGTCCTTTATATTATCTCAATTCTTATGTATCAGCCCCCATGTCATTGCATGCATTCACGTTTAAATTGACAAGTACTTAAGCCTAAGGTATTGATCTAAGTCCTTTATATGATCTCAGGTCTTAAGTTCATCCCTCATGTCATTGCATATGTTCATGTTTAAATTGACTAAGTTCATGATGATTTTACACTTATGATGAGATTTAGAAATGATGTTTAAGTGCATTATTGCATTTCTATGTGGGCTGAAATTATCATGTTTTTATCTCTCATATACCTCTCTTTGACATTTGGGGACGAATGTTCCCAAGGGGGAGATACTGTAACATCCCAAAAAAGTCCCCCAAAGTGTGACTTGGAAGTGTTCAAAATCGTAATTTCCATATATCTCAATATCTATGAGCGATATCAAAAATATGACTTCATATTCTTGTTCAGGGGGTCATTTTGAGTGGAAAATAGGTCTAATCCCAATTTAAGAGCAAACGATTAGCAATTTTGATTTTCCAAATATGCATTTCTAGTGAGCTTTCCGCACCCCTGGTACAACACGCCAAGGGCTCACACTAGTGTTATTCTTAGTCTAGTTTTGACTTCAGTCCAAGACTTTTAAGTCTAAGGTATGTGGGTTTCTTTCATGGGTTCCTTTTACCCATGAAACCCAAGCTCTCTTTATTCAAAATTGCATGATCAGTTCATCTCGAAAGCTAAGGTATATGGATTTCTTTCATGGGTTCCTTTCACCCATGTTGCCCAAGCTTTCGTTTTTTGAAAATTGCATGAATTAAAGTTGATTTATTCATGGGTCTTATTTATTATGAAATTCACTGCACACTATCTTGGGGTTTATGAAATTGTGACTGTTTTACTATGTTTGGAGCTATGAATCCAAGGTCTATTGTGAGAATTTATGAAGGGTTTTGATGTATATTCCTTTAGTGTGTTATCATCTATTGATTGTTTTACACTGATTTTTCTAGCATGATTTCACTCTTGAATTGCATGGTTTTACACTAGCATTACACACCCTCTGCGTGTTTGATAAAATGTCCGGTTATAGGTTCTTGAAGAACTGAAGGTCTATTGTATATCTTATGAGTTGAATGACTATATGATGATCTAATGATGATGAAATTATGATGGAATAATGATCAAAAGGAATATGTGTATATGATGATGAAAGGAGTATATATATGATATTATCTCCATAGTGTTGGGGATGACCAAGCCTAGCTCGGTGGGTTGTAGGCCCGGGTAACCTGTTGTAGGGTTGGTACCTCGATCGCCTATCTCGGTGGGTGGTAGGCCCGTGTAACCTTGTTGGTGGTAGGCCCGTGTAACCTTGTTGGGTGTTGGTACCTATCAACCTTGATGGGGGGTTTGTACTCCGTCAATGTTGATGGGGGGTTTGTACTCTGTCAACCTTGGTGGGGTGGTTGTACTCTATCAACCTCATGAAGGGGTTTGTACATCATGCGCCTATCCAAGGTGATTGCAGGCCTTGGCTTACACTAAGAATGGTCACTCTTTACACTCGTATTATGTCCTATATAAGCATGGTTTAACTTTAAGCATCATTCATGCATGTCATATTGTTAGTATGCTATTCATTTCTTATGATTATGCATTTTGCCTATGATGCCTACCTCTTATTGCATTGCATCTTACATACTTAGTATATTCAAATGTACTAACGCATACTCTATACCTATATGATGTCACCATGTAGGAATCGGTGTATCAATTGTTCATCCTCCTTCTCCACGTGGCTAGAACGATTATCTCTCAAGCTTGTTAGTGAGTCCTCCATTTTGAGGACGTTGCTTATGATCTCTTGCTTTATACTAAGACTATCTTACTTTTAATTATATATTGACTATGAGTGTAAGCCTGGTTGCTTGTCATGGCCCCCGCTCTTATCTATGTAGTAGAGGTGTAGTTAGACATGTTATGTATCTATACTATAAGTCTTGACTCTCTTGTTCTTTGATGTTATGATATGGATGTTTACCCTTAGTCTAGTTTTCATTGTTATGCCTATCTCTTAATGTCATATTTTATTATTTCCGCAATCAAGGATGTGTAATGGTATGTTACGAGCCTTGTTTGGGGTCCCTTCGGGTTCCCCATTCACTGGTCATGTCTAGGCCCTAGGCCTGGGTCGTGACAAAGATGTATTGGTGGGGTGGTATTAAAAGGGATATTTCTAAGTTTGTAGCCAAATGTCATAATTGCCAATAAGTGAAAGTCGAACATCAATGGTGTGGTATAAAAAGGGATATTGCTAAGTTTGTAGCTAGTTGTCACAATTGCCAACAAGTGAAAATGGAACATCAAAGGTTGGGTGGCCTAGCCCAAGACATATAAATTCCTACTTGGAAGTGGGAAGAGATCAACATGGATTTTATGATTGATTTGCCAAAGACTAGAAAGAACTTTAATTCTATTTGGGTTATTGTGGATAGGATGACAAAATCGGCACACTTTCTACTAGTTAAAACAACTTATCGTGCTGAAGATTATGCCAAGTTATATATTTAAGAGTTGGTTAAGTTACATATAGTGTTGTTGTCTATTATATCGGATCGTGGTGCTCGATTCACTTCTCATTTTAAGAGAACCTTACAAATGGGTATTGGTACCAAGGTCAAGTTTATCACAACTTTTCATCCTCAAATAGATGGTCAAGCTGAAAGGACAATTCAAACTGTTGAGGATATACTTGGGGCTTGTGATTTGGAGTTTAAGGGTAGTTGGGATGAACATCTTCCACTTATTGAATTTGGTTACAACAATAGCTACCACTCTAGTATTGGCATTTCTCCCTTTGAAGCTTTATATGGTAGGTGTTGTAGATCCCTGGTTGGGTGGTTTCATGTGGGGAAGATGGCCTTGTTGGGTCCGAATTTGGTTATGGAGGATTTGGAGAAGGTGAGGTTGATAAGGGATAGATTGAAGACGACGCAAAGTAGACAAAAGTCATATTCTGATGTGAGTAGGAGAGACCTTGAATTTAGTGTCAATGATTGGGTTTACTTAAAGATCTCACCCATGAAGGATGTGGTCCGGTTTGGCAAGAAGGGGAAATTGAGCCAAGGTTTGTGGGATCTTATAGAATTTTGAGGAGAACTGGTAAGGTTGCCGATGAATTGGAGTTGCCTATGGATATGAATATGGTTCATCCGGTCTTTCATGTGTCTGTGTTGAGGAAATATATTGGTGACCAAAGCCTATAGTGCCCTTAGAAGTTGTGGATGTTAAGGAAGATAACTTGACCTATGAGGAGGTCCCGGTAGAGATATTAGATAGGCAAGTAAAAAGTTTGAGAAACAAAGATGTAGCATTCATTAAAGTCCTTCGAAGGAATCAACAAGTTGCAAGTGCCACTTGGGAAGCCGAAGCGAACATAAACAAATGATATTCATACCTCTTCCACTCTAATCAAGCCAAAGATAATAAATTAAATCCTATCTATGCCTTCAAGTCTTAAGCTCCAGCCCACATGTCATTTTTGCATGCATATATGTTCATGATAACAAGTTTTGGTGATTTTAGATGTATGTGTTTGGAACTTGTTCTGAATAAATGAATAATGTTTAAGTGCGTTTGATGCATTCATGTTGGGCTGGAAGTCTCATGATTACTTCTCCTATGCATGTTTCTTTGATATTCAGGGATGAATGTTCCCAAGGGGGAGATATTGAAACACCCCTCATGTGCTTCAGAATGCCCCATAAGTGTATTTTTCGTGTATCTTAAAATTCATGCATGATTTTGAAAATTCAACTTCATATTCTCGATTGGGGGGCCAAATTGAGTGGGAAAATAGTAGCCCTCGAATTTTAGAATATCTGTAGCAAAAAATAATTTTTTTCTATGGGGACCATTTTCGTTGTCCCTGTGCACCCAGGCCGCGATACGCCTGACGTGGGCTTAGTAAAATTGTGCCTTATCCATCGTTCGCTTCTCTCCCGGGGCTCAAACCAATGCATTTTGTTACCTAGTTTTCAGCTTTGTTCATGGGCATTTGGGTAATAACCCAATGACCATTTAAACGTGAAAACCTCTTCACTTAGCCATTTTTCAACTCTAAAACCCTCTCAAAACCCTCTTAACTCATCACCTAGTCCTCTATCTAATTCCACGAATCTCAAGAGCACACTTTGGATTTTATGGATCCAACTCAAGCTTTAAGTCTCCTTCAAGTTACTTCAAGAAATTCTAACTTTTAGGTATGTGGATCTTCATCGATTGGTCCTTTCATCCATGGAGCCCAACCATCTCTTTTGATGAAAATTTCATGATTATAAGTCGTATTCTTTATGGGTATCTCTTATTATGCATTATGAATGTAAATTATATTGTGTGTTATCATGTATTAATTGATTATGCATGAATATCCATTTTAAGCATGTTCAATGAGTTGATTTATGTCTATTGAGACTATCCATGATATAAGCTATGTGAACTATGAAGTATTGTAAACTTTTGAGATGGACTTCATGATACCCAAATTAAGGGTTTTACTATAATGTTGGTGTGTTGATTCTCATGACTCTAAATAGGATGATTTTACTCTCTTATGGTTACTACTCTATAGATTACTTGGTTTGTACCTGTTTTAAAATACCCACCATGTTTGATTAAACTACATGAAAGGATTTTCAAGTTAAAGGTTAATTATTGCATGATTTGCAAGTCAAGTGATTTCATGATAATTATGGGCTCCCAAGCATGTATTAAACTCATGAAAGGTTTCAATAATTTACAAGTGACAAGTTGAGTCCTTATTCTATAATTCTACCCTCTTGTGAGCCAATTATATCTAATTAAGGATCAAGCATGATTACTATTTTACCCTCACGTTCAAGCTAAGCTCATTAGTAGGGGTCCAACATGTTACAAGCTTCCACCCTCATGTGAATTGCAATACCTACTAGAATGGGTCAAGTCTATGTATTGTTTTCTACCCTCTAGTATAAGATATATGCCCATGTAGGGGTCAAGTATGTGAATAAGATACTCATGCCAAGTTATCATGTCTTTACAAATTACTTATGTTAAGATTATATTTATGATTATTTCAAGTATTCTGTGGGATTCGACTTAGCACCAATTGAGGCTTAAGGTGGGGGCTCGACTCAAGGGGTCCTTATATAAAGTCTTAGTGTCTAAACTATGTGCCACCATAGGATTATATATTTCCCTAAAAAGGCTTACTAGTAGATCAATCTGAGTAAAGTTACCCACGAAGTGGGGTCAAGTATGTGTCATGACCCAAGCCTGAGGCCTAGACGTGACACGACGAATAGGGAACCCGAAGGAACCCCAATCAAGCCTCACAACATATCATTACACATCATTGGTCGCAAAAGTATGTAAGAGACATAAAACAAGCATAAGGCAAAGGGGATAAGGAATATCTTACCAAAACATCAACATCAAAGACAAGGAGTCATAGCTCATATCATAATTACATAACTTGTCCAACAAACATCTATAAATACATAGATAGAGCGAGGGCCAAGGCAAAGTAATCGGGCTCACCCTCATAGTCAAAATAGAACATTAAAAAGTGTCTCAATACATGAATAATAGCAATATAGACTAAGGACCCTAAACTGGAGGACTCACCAACTAGCTTTGAGTAGAACAGATCTAGCCACGTGGAGGAGGAGGATGATCAACTTGAGCACTGGTCCCTATATGGTGATATCATTTAGGCAAGAGTATGCGTTAGTACATTTGAATGTACTAAGTATGTGGGGTGCAATGCAATAATAGATTGACATCATACTCAAAATGCATGCATTAGACAATTGGCATAGTATAATAATATGACATGTATGATCAATGCATAAGTAAACTATGCTTTCAGTAACTTATGCTCATATAAGCTATCATATGTGTAAAAGAGACCAAGCTAGAATCCCAACTGTGGCTGGGAGATGCCATTCACACCTTGACACCCTGGTGGGAAGGTACAACACCCCTCATATGGTTGATGCTATTCACAACTGGACACCGTGGTGGCAAGGTACAACACCCCTCACATGGTTGATGTCATTCACACCTGGACACCCTAGTGGCAAGGTACATACCCCTTATATGGTTGATATCATTCACACCTGGACACCGAGGTGGCAAGGTACATACCCCTCACATAGTTATCAGGGCTTCTTTACCCCCCCCCCCCGAATAGGGTAATGGTTGATTTTATTAACACCTAGACACCCTAGTGGCAAGGTACAAACCCATTACATAGTTATCCAGGCTTCTATAACCCCCGGATCGGGCATGGTCTAATGCAACACATTATATAGAACATATATATCATGTACATAAGCTCATTTCTTCATCATAACATCATCCACACCTTACAACACCCCCAAGACATTCACATCAAAACCCCTCATCAAATCCGACATTAGATCCAAGATTTAGAGCTCAAAATATGCTAAAACAGCCATACTTTCAAGAACATAAATCAGTGTGTAGTAAATTTCTCAATATACAAGACCCACATGGAAAGTCCACTTTAAATCATGCAATATTACTAAAAAGAGGGTTTAGGCACCATGGATGGAAGGATCCAATGGTTCAATACAACATACCTTGACTTTCGAGAACTCTTGAGTGAGATCCTTAAAGCTTGAGTGAGATCCTTGATGAAATCCTTAAGATTGGTCTTGAGTTTGGGACTTTAATTTAGGAACAAATATTTGGCTAAGTGACTTGGTGAGTGTTGGGGAATGTCTTAGGTAATATGAGAGTGAAATAAGGCTAAGTATAGGTAAAAACACATTTGAAAAAACATAGGCCCAATACTTAAACAAATCTAGATGGACGAAGAGAAACAGTGTAGAATTTACACCTCTCCGCGTCGCGGAGAGGGCGAGGACCCTCACTGGAAATTGCAACAAGTACAAATTTCATAAATCG
>DF357900.1:6902-58073 GCA_000787875.1 Solanum virginianum | reverse complement strand
GAAGTACAAATTTCATAAATCGATTTGTTTGATTTAAAATTGAGGTTAGAACCTTGTCCCCCTAATTTGGACCCTCTGAACAAGAATCCTAAGTTAGATTTTTGAAATAACTAATGGATTCATAGATATATGGAAATTAAAATTTCAGGCATTTTGAGGCACGTTTTTAGGTACTTTTTGGGGTCATTTCAATATCTCTCCCTTGGGAACATTTATCGCCGAATGTAGAAGAGATGTACAAGACAAGAATAATCATGAACAAATCAACCCCCAACATAGATGCAACATTACATTCAAACATCACTTTAAAAATCTCAACATAGGTGTAAAATCATCATAATTTGCCAACTTAAACATGAATGCACATGAATGACATAGGAGCTGACATATAAGACTTGGTATCATATAAGGGACTTAGAATTAGTACCTTAGGCTTGAGTGGAGTTGAAATAATGGGGATACCACTTTTTTATGTCCCCGCTTTGGCCTCCCAAGTAGCACCTTTGACTTGTTGGTTCCTCTAAAGGACCTTAACGGATGCCACCTCCTTGTTCCTCAAATCTCTTTACTTGCCTATCCAAGATATGAACTGGAACCTCCTTATAAGTCAAATTATCCTTGACAACACCCACCACATCAAGAGGCAAAATGCTATTAGGATCACCAACACACTTTCTCAACATAGAAACATGGAATACCGGATGAACCAAATTCATTTCACTAGGCAACTTCAAGTCATATGCTACCTTTCCAACCCTCTTTATCACCTCATAAGGACCAACATACCTTAGAATTAACTTCCCCTTTTTACCAAAATGGACCACACCTTTCATTGGAGAAACTTTCAAATAGACCCAATCACCCACTTGAAATTCTAGGTCTCTTCTTCTCACATCGGCATAGGATTTTTGTCGACTTTGGAATGTCCTAAACCTTTCCCTAATCATCCTAACCTTCTTAAGAGAATCCATAACAAGATCTGGTCCCAATAAAGCCATCTCACCAAGCTCAAACCAACCTACTGGTGATCTACAACATCTCCCATAAAGAGCCTCAAATAGAGCCATACTGATGCTAGAGTAATAGCTATTGTTATAGGCAAACTCTATCAATGGAAGATGGTCATCCCAACTTCTATTAAGCTCCAAGACACATGCCCAAGCATATTCTCAAGTGGTTGAATTGTTCTTTCGGCTTGGCCATCCATTTGAGGGTGGAAGGCCATACTAATGTGAACTTCGGTACCAAGATCCCTTTGGAATAACCTCCGAAAGTGTGAAGTGAATTGTGCACCCCGATCCAATATGATGGATAAAGGAACCCCATATAACCTCACTAACTCATGGATATACAATCTTACATATGCTTCAACCCCATATGTAGTCTTGACCAGTAGAAAGTGAGTCAATTTCGTCATCCTATCAACCACCACCCATATGGAATCAAAACCTTTTCTAGTCTTGGGCAATCCAACAACGAAATCCATATTAATGACCTCCCACTTGCAAGTAGGAATCTCTATATCTTAGGTTAGGCCACCCAGCCTTTTATGTTCGGCCTTGACTTGTTAATAACTATAGCAACCGGAAACAAATTTAGCAATGTCTCTCTTCATGCCTCCCCACCAATACACATCCATCAAGTCTCTATACATTTTGGTGGAATTGGGGTCGATAGAATAAGAGGAATTATGAGCCTCATCAAGAATTCTCTCCCTCAAACCATCAACACATGGCACACACAGCCTACTTTGGTATCTAAGGGCCCCATCTCCCCCTTGGGAGAAAACCTTTATTTTTCACTCTTTCACCAAGGCCTTCAATTCAAGCAAGGAGTCGTTTAGATCCTGTTTTGCTATCACCTCATCAACCAAAGAAGATTTCGTACCATTAACAACAACAACACCATTACCCACATCTTGCAACGTCCCCCCCAATCTAGCCAATCTATGCACCTCCCTAGCCATCTCCCTATCACCACCATCCACATGAGCTAGGCTACCCATATATACCCGATTCAAAGCATCCGCCACAATATTTGCCTTACCCGGATGGTAATGCACACTCATGTCATAGTCCTTAAAAAGTTCTAGCCACCTTCTTTGTCTCATGTTGAGATCTTTTTATGTAAAGACTTATTGGAGGCTCTTATGATCAGTGAAGACATCAACATGCACCCTATACAAATAATGATGCCAAATCTTTAATGCAAACACCATGGGGGCCAATTTAAAATCATGGGTAGGGTAGTTTTTTTTTATGCACTTTGAGTTGCCTAGAAGCATAGGCTATGACCTTACCATTTTGCAATAGCACACTACCCAAACCAACTCTAAATGCATCAAAATACACAATGAAACCCTCAAGCCCATCTAATAGTGACAATATAGGGACGGATATAAGTCTATCTTTCAACATTTGGAAGCTTCTCTTACATTCATTGGTCCATACAAACTTCACCTTCTTTTGAGTCAATTTTGTCATACGGGAAGCAATGGAGGAGAAAGCATTCACAAACCTTCTACAGTAACCCGCAAGGCCTAAGAAACTCCTAATATTCGATGGGGTTAATGGTGTAGGCCAATTTTTAATCACATCAATCTTCTTAGGATCCACTTTAATGCCATCCCCTGACATCACATGACCCAAGAATGTAACCTCCTTCAACCAAAACTCACACTTTTCATACTTAGCATACAATATCTCCTTTCTCAATCTTTATAACACAACCCTTAAATGGCCCATATGTTCCTCCTACAATGTGAATAGATCAAAATATTATCAATGAATACCACAACAAAGGAATCAAGGTTGGGTTTAAAGACCCTATTCATTACGTCCATGAAGATGGCTGGTACATTAGTCAACCCAAAGGACATCACCATAAATTCATAGTGCTCATATCTAGTCCGGAAAGCCATCTCAGGAATATCACACTCCCTCACCCTCACTTGATGGTACCTGGATCGAAGATCAATCTTAGAGAAAAAGCTAGCCCCTTGAAATTGGTCAAACAAGTCATCAATCCTTTGGAGAGGATTTCTATTCTTTATAGTGACCCTATTGAGTTGTCGGTAGTCAATAAACATTCTAAGTGACCTATCTTTCTTCTTTAGAAACAATACTGGTGCACCCTAAAGTGATTGGCTAGGTCTAATAAACCCCTTTTCCAACAAATCTTTCAATTGATTCTTTAACACCTTTAACTCTGTCGAGGCCATACAGTAAGGGGGAATGGATATAGGTTGAGTGTCAGGAAAGAGATCTATGCCAAAATCTATCTCCCTTTCGGGAGGGACATCGGGAAGGTCAGTTGGAAAAACATCAAGAAACTTACTTACAACTAGAATTGACTTAATGGAAGGGACTTTAGACTCCACAACTTTAACTCTCACAAGATGATACATATACCCCTTGGAAGTTAACTTATGGGCTTTAATGCATGAGATGAACCTACCCCTCACTACCACATCATGACTTTCCCATTTAAGTACAGGTTCATTTGGGAATTGAAACTTGACCGTACGGGTTCTACAATCAATAGAAGCATAGTATACATCCAACCAATCCATCCCAAGAATAAGATCAAAATCAACCATATCTAATTCAACAAGATCACAAGGTAAAATTTTATGCAACATGCAAACCGGATAATTTTTATACACCCTCCTTGCAACAATAGATGCACAAATATGAGTAGATACCTCATATAACTCATGCATCAATATCGACTCAACATGGAACCTTTTAGCAACAAAGGAGGTGACAAAGGAAAGGGTCGCACCCGGATCAGTCAAAGCATATACATCAAGATCAAAGATTTTCAACATACCGGTAACAACATTGAAGACCTCACCAATCCCTTGCCTCCCATGTAGAGCCAGTTGTGCCTTGGGGAACCACTTTGAGGACCACCTCTAACTAATGGAACTGCATTTGCACCCAAAATCTTACAATGATTTTTAGGATAATCCACCCTCTTGTGACCAAGCTCCCTACATTCAAAACATGCATTGAAACCCCTCAAACATAGGCCTTTGTGATTCTTTTGACATCTAGGACACACATCATTAGGAGCCATTACACCTATACCTTGAGGCCTAGGGAAGTCATTGGCAAACCCCCTATTGGTAGCATGAGGAGCCCTTGGCCTTGATGATGTCTAGCACCCTTTTGAAGCCCTTAGCCTTGATGATGTCTAGCACCCTTTTGAAACCTACCTTCAAAATAGGCCCTCTTGGCCTCATGACACTTCCTCTTTCTCAACTTTGTTTCCTCCATTTTCTCGTCATAAGTCATCAACTGTGAAAATTCCATATCACTAATTAGCAAAGTTGATTGGTATTCTTCACTTACCAAGTCAAAAAACACCATAATAAACTTATTCATCCTTGACCTAGGATCGGCTACCAAGTGATGAGCATACTTTGAAAGTTGATTAAATTTGAGGGCATACTCCCTCACACCTATAGTACCTTGTTTCAAGTTCATGAACTCCACGAATTTTGTTTCCCTAAGCTCAAGAGGGAAGAACCGATTAAGGAAGGTCAATTTGAATTCCTCCCAAAGCACCACATAACCATTTCCCTTCTCACCCTTCCACTGCTCATATCAAATTTGGGCTACTCCCTTGAGTTAATACGTCGCTAACTCCGCCTTCTCATTTGTCCCAACACCCACGATATTCAAGATTTTATAGACCTCATCAATGAACTCTTGTGGATCTTCATCCATCTTTAACCCATGGAAAACCAGAGGATTCATCCTTATTAAGTCTTTTACCCTAGCTCCTAGGGTAGTAGTATGAGAGGCTTGGGCCCCTTGTTGGACATGGTTGGCCACCACTTGGGCAAGCATAGTGAGAGCATCGTGGAGCTTACCATTGGTAGGTTGCTCCTCAAGAGATTGGGCTCGTTTTACTCTAGTGTTCAGCATGATCTAGCATAGCAAAGAACAATCATTAGGGGGAAAACTCACCACAACCCTATAACATGACTAAGAATATGAAGAAGAGAAACATTTTCTAAAACGTCTCACAGCCTCCTACTCATAGTCATGGTGCGCCTCACAACCATGAATAGGACTTTATTCGACGTGGTGTGTTGGACTCCAAGGATCTATCAACCTAGTGCTCTGATACCAAATTTATCACGATCCAAGCCTAGGGCCTAAATGTGACAAGGCGAATAGGGAACCCAAAGGAACCCCAAATAAGCCTCTCAACTTATCATTACACATCATTGGTTGCGGAAGTATGTAAAAGACATAAAACAAGCATAAGGGGAAAAGGGGCTAAAGGATAGCTTGCCAAAACATCAATATCAAAGACAAGGATTCATAGCTTATATCATAATTATACAACTTGTACAACAAACACCTTTAAATACATATATAGAGCGGGGGCCAAGACAAAGTTACCAGGATCACCCTCATAGTCAAAATAGAACATAAGAATGTGTCTCAATACATGGATAATAGCAACATAGACTAATATCCCCAAAGTGGTGGACTCACCAACTAGCTTTGAGTAGAACCGATCTAGCCACATGGAGGAGGAAGATGATCAAATTGAGCACCGGTCCCTATATGGTGATATCATATAGGCAAGAGCATGCGTTAGTATGTTTGAATGTACTAAGTATGTGGGGTGTAATGCAATGATAGATAGACATCATACTCAAAATCTATGCATTAGACAATAGCCATAATATAACAATATTTGAATGTTCTAAGTATGTGGGGTTTAATGCAATGATAGATAGACATCATACTCAAAATCTATGCATTAGACAATAGCCATAATATAACAATATGAAATGTATGATCAATGCATAAGTAAAACATGATTTCAATAACTCATGCTTATATAAGATATCATATGTGTAGAAGAGACCAAGTTAGAATCCCAATTATGGTTGGGAGATGCTATTCATACCTGGACATCCTGATGACAAGGTATAACCCCCCTCGCATGGTTGATGCCATTCACACTTGGACATCCTGATGGTAAGGTACAACACCCCTCACATAGTTGATGTCACTCACACCTAGACACCTTGGTGGCAAAGTACATATCCCTCACATAGTTGAGGTCATTCACACATGGACACCCTGGTAGCAAGGTACATACCCTTCACATAATTGATGTCATTCACTCCTAGACACCCTAAACATCATTTATATCATATCTCATGCTTTAGACCTTCAATTCCTCAAGAAATCATAACTAGACATTTTATCAAACACTTTGGTGGTGTGAAATCAGGGTAAAAGACCATGCAATTTAGAGATAAAATCATGTAAGAAAATATGTTATAAAACTATCAATCAACACCTTACAACACTCCCAATACATTCACATCAAAACTACATACCTTGACTTTGGAGAACCCTTGAAAAAGATTGGAAATGGAGACTTGAAACTTGAGTGAGATCCTTGATGAAATCCTCAAGATTGGTGTTGAGTTTGGAACATGAATTTAGGAGCAAATATTTGGCTAAGTGTCTTGGTGAGTATTGGGGAATGTTTAGGATGATATGAGGGTAAAATCAGGCTAAGTATAGATAAAAACATGTTTGAAAAAACTTAGGCCCCAACACTTAGAAAAATTTAGACAGACGAAGAGAAACAGTGCAGAATTTACACCTCTTTGCATCGTAGAGAGATCGTGGACCCTTACTGAAAATTACACCAAGTGTGAATTTCTTAAATCGATTCCTTTTCTTTAAAATCAAGTTTAGACCCTTGTCCCCCTAATTTGGACCCTCTGAAAAAGAATCTGAAGTTGGATTGTTGAAATAACAGATGAATTTTTAGATATATAAAAATTAAAATTTTAGGCATTTCGAGGCACGATTTTAGCCACTTTTTGGGGTCATTTCAGTATAGTTTACCTTGGCAAGTAGACAACACCTTCTCCAGTGGGGGTCATGCATCAGGATTCCAAGTAGTGGCTCGCTTGGTCTTATATGTCGTTTAAGGTCTCCTCCCACATATGTATGCTATAATATGCAAGTTGAATATTTACATGTATGTTTTATAACAAGCATTGGTCATATATGTCATATTGAATTTATATCCATTGATATGATTATGCATCATAACTATTATGTCTTATGTCTTTTTGCATTGCAGCATGCATACTTAGTACATTCCAAGTACTAAGAACATCTTGCTTATTATGGCTTATGTATTTGTTGCATTGCACCCCACATACTTAGTACATTCCAAGCACTAACACATATGCTATGCCTATATGATATTACTATGTAGGGATCGGAGCTCCTATCGATCATCCTCCTCCACATGGCTAGTTGATTTGATTGAAGAAGCCTTTGGTGAGTCCTCAACTTTGTGGATACATCTACTTTTCATTCATGCTATGTTAAGACTTGTTTATTATCTTTGAATACTTATCACTTGAGGGTGAGCCTAGGAAGTTTCTTGGCACATGCTCCATCCTATATAAAGGTATCGCTGGATATTATGGTTATCTATGTTTGAGCTCGACTTTCTTATGCTATTATTATTATGAAAGACTTTCCTAGTTCCACTTCCTTTTTATTAATGTCACTTGTTTATGTTTATTTTTGCTTTTGCGACCAAGGATGTCTGAACTATATGCTAAGAGGCTTGTTTGGGATCCCTTCGGGTTCCCCACTAGTCGTGTCACGTCTAGGCCCTAGGCTTGGATCATGATAGGATAATTATGGTATGCTTGTAAATGTTCATTTTTACTCTATTGTGGTTACCTAGATCTTGGTATATTGGGGGATGATTGTTAGTACATGGTGTATAGATGGTTGATTCTCCTATATATGTATGATATATATTTACCTGAGATGGCTTTTACTATATTGCTAGCTACATTAGTTATAACTACTATATTAGCTAGATTCTAACACTATTGGACTATGAGATGTCCTGGTAAGATCTAGTTGGGGCTAAGAAAATATGACAGGTATGTATACTGAGCTTAGTTCTGGTCTATATAGGTGTGTCGCTTAGTGCCTCTAAGATACACTAGTTGTGAGCCTGACATATGATTACATGTTATTTTATGCATTGGTTATAGCCCCTATATGTGAGTATGTTGGCTCTGGTTGTTTTGGATATCTATGATACAGTTGTCACTGTCTATGCTCACATTGACTACTTGTGATTTCCTAGACTTTAGCATAATTGGCTGATTAAACACGATGCGGTGTTGCTCTGTGGTATATGTGATTCTATATATAGTTGTTATCTATTATGTACTTATTATCATAGTTAGAGATGAGAGTGTGACCCTATTAGCGAGATGTAGACTATATCCTATGGGCTTCCTAGGGCTATTTGTGATTGAGACACTATTTATGTCGATTAATCCCGAGGATAAGCACCCAGGTTAGAGATGTTTACATTATCGGTGAGCCAGCACATAGTTGCCTTAGGTGATACCCTTGGTAGAAATTGGGTTACGATGTGATTTGGGTTGGTGCCACTCTTCTGGTTATCTATCCTCTTTGGTCTAAGCTTAGGTTATACCAATGTTGCCCTAGAGTTGATATATGTGGAGCCACATTATTATATTTCTGGATCAGGTGTCATGTACCGATACGACATATATTTTTGGATCAGGTGTCATGTACCGACACGACATATATTTATGGATAGGGTGTCACATACCGACACGATATATATTTCTGGATAGAGTGTCATGTACCGACATGACATATATTTCTGGATCGGGTGTCATATACTGACATGATATATATTTTGGGATCGGGTGTCACGTACATATACAATATACATTTCTGGATCAGGTGTCATGTACAAACACGATGTATATTTCGGATTAGGTGTCACATACAGATACGATATACATTTATGGATCAGGAGTGTCACGTATCGATATGATATACATTACAAGGTCGGGTGTCACAGCCTGACACACTATGATACTCTAGATTGAGTGTCTATATTTGCGCGTTCTATATTTATTGTATTTCACTCAGTTGGCCAATGATGCCTACTGGTGTCTGTTATCAGTACTCGTCCCTACTTTTCTTTATTTACTCATGGTGCAGAGTCCAAGTAAGTCGTGGTCGTTGACTTAGAGGCCTATTGACGCTTCAAGAGACCTTGATGAGCATTAGCAGGTTCAGATCTTCTATAATCTCCTTCTGCTCTTGGGTCATCTTTTGTATTCAGACCTTGCCCTTGTACATTATAGTTTTGGCTTGTATATGTAGGAACTTATTTTAGTTATGGGTATGATCATGTATATTTTTATTGAGTCTATAGTAGCGTTGTGCCGATGACTTCCAAGTCTTGAGATAAGTTGTGGTTGGCTTGGTTTGTATGTTGATTGCTATCATTATACTTAGCTAGTAGGATAGGTATCGTGAGTATTGGGTTGGCTTACCTGTAGATGGGATCTAGCGGGTGCTGTCATGACTTGAAAGACGGATCGTGACAAAAATAAATCTAGCATCCTTATTATAAGCAAATAATAAAAAAAGATTCAGACAAATTATATGAATTCAATGCATCAATAGGTAAGATTTTGTGGTTGAAGTCATCCTCATAAATTTCTTAAGTCAATAGTTAATAATATTCGTATAGGCTAAAATAAATTAAAATTGCTTAATAATACCATCACTATAAATTATAATATAT
Source organism: Solanum virginianum (assembly GCA_000787875.1). Lineage (NCBI taxonomy): Eukaryota > Viridiplantae > Streptophyta > Magnoliopsida > Solanales > Solanaceae > Solanum > Solanum virginianum. The sequence continues at coordinate 48,413 of DF357900.1, read as the reverse complement.
GATGATATTTAAACCTCTTGACAAGATGACCCTTGAATACATACATATTAGAAAAACAGATAAATAAAGTATTTTATGATTTCAGAATGTACATATGAAATTTGCCAACATAAGCAATAAAAAAATGTAGAAACTAGAACTTCAATTCAAAAATTTAAACAAAAATTAAGAGCAGTGACTATAGATAAAATAAGAATAAGAAGAGAAGAATAAAGAGATTTAAAAAAAAAACTAGAGAGAGGAATTTTTATTAAGAAATAAAATTGCTCTGTAAAACTACAACACAAAATTGCAGGCTTTTCCTAGTAATGGAAGTGAAACGTGAGTGGGGTGGGTGTGTGCCAGTTATTTTTAAAAACTATTTATTATAGAGTTTTAAAATGGAAGAAGAAAATTCTTAATTGTTTACCTATATTCTTTATTTTTGTTAATGGGTAGTTTTTAATAATTTTTTATTTTCAAAATATTAAACTTCTCTATATTTTTTTTGTCCATTGACAGTTTTAAATTTTTGTTGTTTAATTAAATTTTGTAATTAATGTTAAAATATTAACTAATAACTAATCCAACTAATTATTTGTCCTAAGATGCTTCATAGCGTATTCATAGACTGTCACTTGACTTAATGTGGTGGCTTTATCCTTTTCTTTTAATAATCTATAGATATAGATATAGATATAGATATAGATATAGATATAGATATAGATATATAGTGTACTTTAGTAATGTTCTTTGATAATGTATCACATAACATGATACTTGACAATGACAAGATACATGAGTTTATATTTTTAACAATTTTAATTGATGAATTGTATCAGTTCTGAAGAAATGTTCTTATTTAGTGTATTGTATAATATGATACTTGACTAATTCATGATACATGATTTTATACTTTAGCAATTTTGATTTTAACAATTTTATCAATTCTTAACAAATAGGTTATTGACAATGTATCATATAAATGATACTTGAATAAAACGTGATACAAAAAGTTTTAGGATTTACCATGATTTGATTGATGAACTATATCAGTTATGAAGAAATGTGTTTATTGGAGTGTATCATATAACATGATACTTAACTATTACATGATACATAATTGTACACATCAGCAATTTAGATTGATAAATTGTATCAATTCTAAATAAATTTACTTATTATAATATATCATAAAACATGATGCTTGAATAAAACTTGATATAAGATTTTTGGCTTGAACAACATTGATTGATGAAGTGTATCAGTTATGAAGAAATGTGCCCATTATAATGTATCATATAACATGATACTTGACTATTACATGATACATGAATTTACACTTTAGCAATTTCGATTGATGCATTATAACAGTTTTAAACAAATAGGTAACTTACAATATATCATATAACATGACACATGAATAAAACTTGATACATGAGTTTTGATTTTAATAACATTGATTGATGAATTGTATCAGTTGTGAAGAAATATGGTTAATACAGTATATCATATACCATGATACATGCCTTTTACATGATACATGAGCATATGCTTTAGCTATTTTGACTAGTTGTAACGACCTGGCCAACAGTGTGAAACATTGTCTGTTTTTGGGCCTAGCTCATCACAAATTTATCCTTTTGGGCTTATCATAAAAGGTGCCTCACAGTCTATAGTCCATTCCTTTACTTATATACCCAGCATCTCTCTTGTGTTTTGTCGATGTGGGACTACTCATCTCAAGATTGGTTGTTACATACACCCCCTCTATGGACTCAGCATCCTCGTTGAGGTTTGACCCAATGCATGGAATTTGCCTAGACTCAACACTGAGGTTTTTCCTGCCTCACCGGGATTCACCTAATCTCAGTTGAACTCTGACCCACATCGACAAGGCTAACATAAGAGTGGCTATGATATCAAGTTTGTCATGCCCTAAGGGGGTACCCTTGGTGTGGCTAACACTTGAAGACCATTGTTGATTTCCCAAGACAACCACCTGGACTCATCATCACATCAACTCAACAGCGGAAGAAAATACATCAAAATAAAAGTCATTATAAAGATAGATATAACTCTATCAAAGTATAGTTTTCATTGTATAAGTTTGAAAATAACAATACTCAACAAATCCTCTACTCAATGTCTATGAAGCCTCTACTAAACACTCTAGATGTTACCATGACAGGTCATAGATACCATAATCAAAGAAATAAAATACTCTATAAAAGTAAGAAAAGAAAGGGACTCCTCTGGAATGCAAGAAGGGCTCATCAACTCTAAGAATGCATTGATCTGGACCTCAACGATGTGTGGGATGAAGTTCTCTTTCACCTGTTTCTGCATTATAAAATGATGCAGGTGTAAATAGATATCAGTAAATAGAATATACTGGTATATAAAATAACTCAAGAAAGTAATGCTCAACTCACTCGCCTCGAATCAAACAACTCAGGCTCAACTCAATATAAGCAAGTTTAAAGTAAATCATATTTTTAAATTAGTAGAAATAAACATAGTTTGAAATATCATGCTCAATCAGTGTTTGCTTAGGAGTTCTCTTAAACCAACATCAATCCCATCATCTTTAGTTTGGTGATGCACAATAAAAGCGACGTCATTGCCACATCCATTCTAAACTTTCCATGGTAGAGGACCATCAACTCTCTCATAAATCTGTAGTAAATGTCCAACCTTTGGAACATGAGTAGCCAGAATGTACTACGACCATCCTAAGCTAGCAACATGTTCTGTGGGTTAGAGTAGTTATTCACTCGCTCCCAACTCGGTTCGATACTCTCCTGAAGACTAAAACATACTCAACTCATCAATTAACTCAATTCCCAATGCTAAGTCAATCAACTCAAACCTCAACCTCAGTAGGTTATCTCATCTCAACTCATCTTAGTTTATCATCGACTCAGTTAATAAATGAAGATAATCAAACTCAACTCAGACTCAAACAGTCAATCAAACTCACTTATTTAGACTCATCATGCAATGCAAGCAAAATGTAACACTGAATATGCCATTATAGTACAATATGCTCCTTACTCTTAATTATGCTCAACATGCTTCTCTCATACAATCAAACTCGAACCTCAACTCAATCCATGTATAGACTTTATGAAAATTAGTCAATTTAGGGTTCATACTATCAAGTAAAAAATTACATATGTCAATCTTATATCATTGATCATACAATACACAATTATCTCGTATAACATTATAAGACCTCATGATAAATGAAGGGATTCAGTAATTGGATGATAGAATTTTCAAAACTCAACTATTGTTTTCAACTTCGATTTAAATAGGTGAAAGGGCATGTGAACGAACATAGTTCCACCCTTTAGTAAGCCTTACATACATGAAATTAGAAGGAAATAATCAAAGTCCAATTGATCTTCATGTTAGAATTAGGAACCCTTGCTCTTCTCCCTCCTCTTATGTTCTAAAGAAATCCCTAAGCGGGAAGAATGGTGAAAAATACACTTAAGGTTTTGTTTTAGGACTTTAATTAAGTCTAAAAAGTCTAAGGATTTGATTAAAAAGGATAGGAATAGAAATAAATATCCCTCTTAAAACTGTTGATAGGGTCTAAGAGACCCCATCTACGGGCCGTAGACCATTCTACGAGTTGTAGACAACCCTTGTTAAATGAGGGGTCCAAAATTTGAGTTACTGGAATTTAGCACGAGACCACTTCTACAAGTCGTAAATACGTCTATAGGCGATAACTTGTAACTCAAGATACTGAACATTGATATTTGGACCACTACTCATAAAACCAATCTACAGGCCATGGAACACTTTACAAGCCATATGTTGTCTCGTACATAGGCCTCATACTTAGAAAATTTTCACCAAGTCATCTGGGGGTCTATGAGGCATCTTCTGTGGGTCGTAGATCTTTCTACAGACCGTAGATGACCCTCGTAGGTTCTCCTTCAGCAACATTTTTCTGCCATTCTCTCAGTTCTCTCTATACATCTACTCAGACTAGGTGGAAAGAATTAGGAGGTGTCACATTATCTCCCCTTGGGATCATTCGTCCTCGAATAAAGAGAAATTAAGGGAACTTAGTCAAGACATGAATTTCCCTATGGACTCTAACTATCAATAGCTCTCATCTCACTCATGCAATTAGTTCATCAAGAAACTTAGCAAGTATAATGAATAAACAGTCAAAATATCAAACCAATCTCGGTTATTTCTAAAAATATTAGAATCCTACATTCAAAGTTCTCCCAAAGAAAAGACTAGGGTTCTTCATCTTCAAGTATAAACCAAAGGTTTTTTCAAGAGATATTTTTCTCTTCCAAGTATGTAAAGCTACTCATAACATTGGATCAAGTTCATCCATACATCCCACCTCTAAGTTTCTATTTAGAATGAGTATTGAATTGAGTAAAAATCTAGTTTTCTAATTCTAATTGAGTCAATTATTCTTCTAATGAGTTTTGTATAATTATGTATTGAAGTTAATTTTATTTTATTATTGAAATTGTTGTTCATTATTACTTTTCCAGGAACCCTATTTGGGTTAATGATTATGACTTTTTTCATGCATTGTTTGATATTGAGATTCATGATTCTCATCTATTAAATAACGTATTGCTCTAAATCAAGAGTATGTATGTTTTTCTAAAGATTATGATATTTATGCATTGATGTAAAGAATGATTTGGACTAATACATACACATAGACACACACACACACACATATATATATATATATATCGATCACAAAAAGTGCCCGAAAATGTGCCTCGGAAGTGTTCGGAATTGTAATTTCTATATATCTAAAAATCTGTGCGTTATTTTGAAAATTCGACTTTATATTCTTATTCAGGAGGCAAAATTGAATGGTAAAAGGATCTAATGCAAATTTTAGAGCAACCGTAGCAAAATTTAAAATTTTAAAGTGTTAAATTTTAGAGCAACTGTAGCAAAATTTAAAATTTGAGCTATGAATCTAACATTTGTTGAAAGATTTGATGAAGAATTTTGATATATATATTGCTCGATGGTGTTACCTAGTGTCTACTGAAGGTTTTATCTTGAATTTTCTAGCATGATTTCACTCTTGAATTGTTGGTTTTACACTAGCATTACACATCTATCAAGTGCACGATAAAATGTCTTTTTAAGGATTATTTAAGTTTTGATGATCTATTTGTTGAGTTATGATTCAAGTGACTCCATGATGATTATGAGCTTTCTAAAGATGTATTTAAATCATAAATATGTTGATGATGTTGTAGGGCCGGATTAAGCCCCTTTCTTAAGATTATGCCTCTTGAGAGCCTTTGATTTTTATGTCATTGAAAGGGTAATATTGATGATGACACATCTTTATGATTGAAGTTAGGCTCACCATTTGAGGTGAATGATGTTAAGAGCTACTCGTGCCATGACACTATGGTTATTGCAAGTTATTAAAGTATGATTATCTTATATATTCTATGGTATTAGACTTAGCACCGAGTGGACTAGAGGCGAGTCCCCAGGTCCTAAAACTACGTGCCACCATTGGTGAAGGGATTAGAGATGAGTCCCCAATTCTCTGAGAGGCTAGTACCCTAAATATGAGGGATTGAGGCGAGTACCCGAGTCCGGGCTTGAGGCAAGTACCCAAGTCAAAGAAATAGAGGTGAGTACTCGGTTCACACAACACTTAGGGGATCTACTTAGTCATTAGGAGATTTACCTTGGTAAGTAACTTCCCCCTTTCTTCCTGTGTAGGGTTAATATCAGGATTCCGAGTTGTAGCTCACTTAGTCTTATGTTATGTCGGTTGAGGTTTCTTCCCACACTTATATATTATATTCTATGTAAGATTAATAATTTCCAAAGCATGATTTACTTAAGCATTTATCATATATACCATATTGCTATTATGATATCTATTGCTTATAATGATGCATTTCAATTATTATGTCTATCTTTTGTTGCATTGTATCCCACATACTTAGTACATTCAAACGTACTAACACATACTATATGCTTACAAGATATCACCATGTAGAAACCGAACCCCAGCGTGATCATCTCCACCCACGTGGCTAGTACAGCTTCACTCAAGCTTATTGGTGAGTCCTCTATTCTGGGGACGTTGCTTATGATCTCATGCTATATTCTAAACTATCTTTCTTTTATGTATACATTAAGTATGAGGGTGAGCCCAGTTGCTTTTCTTGGCCCCTGCTCTTATCTATGTAGTAAAGGTGTTGTTGGACAAGTTATGTATCTATGCTATGAGCCTTGATTCTCTTGTTTCTGGATGTTTATGATATGGAAATTTACCCTTCATCCCAATTCCCTTTATTTATATTTATCGCTTATTGTCATTTTACTTGCTTCCCTGATTAAGGATATGTAATAATATGCTATGAGGCTTGTTTGGGGTTCCTTCGGACTTCCCATTCCCCGATCACGTCTAGGTCCTAGTCTTGGATTATGACAAAGATGGTATCAGAGCACTAGGTTGTTAAATCCTGGAAGTCAAACACACCGCGTCGATTAGAGTCTTATTCATAGTTGTGTTGTGCACACAGTAATATGATGGACTCTAATTTGCATGATTTAATATTTTTACAAATGGGTCTTTATTATTATGAAATTCAATGCACACTATGTTGGGGTTTATGCATTTTGGTGACTATTTTACCATGTTTTGAGCTACTACGATGGGTTAGTCACTTCTCTAAGATTGATCTTTGGTTTGGGTTTTGTCTCCATATGAGGATGAGGGTAGGTGATATTCCTAAGTGTCTTTCTATACTAGGGGTGAGCATTTCAGTATTGTTGGAGTTGTTTGGTTGTCTTATGCACCAGCTATGTTTATGGGTTTCATGAATAGGGTCTTAAAACCCNTTTGGTTTGACTAATGCACTAGCTATGTTTATGGGTTTCATGAATAGGGTCTTAAAACCCTACCTTGACATGCTGGTGGTGGTCCCTAGTGGTGGTGCATTGATTTAACTAGAGCTTGTGAATCATTTGGAGGTAGTGTTACAAGTCTTAGATGATGAGGGGTTGTTCGCTAAATATGATAGGTGTGAATAGAAGATAACAAGAAGGTGGTTAGAGCTCCTTAAGGATTATAATATGAGTGTGCATTAATTTCCCTAGAAAGGCTTATGTTATGGTTAATGCTCTAAGTGGCCTAGCATGTGTTGATGGTGGTGGCAAAGAGGTGACTAGAGAGGTCCATTGGTTGGCTAGGTTGGGGGGTTTAAGTTGGAAGAAGTTGAGCATGGTGGTGTAGTATTCTTGATGGTTCCAAATCTTCTTTGGTTAGAGAGGTCTAGATTAAACAAGGCATTGATTCTGTCTTATTAGAGTTGGAAGTTTTGGGTGGAGAGGTGGTAGAGTGGAGGTTATCTCCCAAGGGGGAGATGGTCATTTATGGTACCAAGTGTACTAGGTGGGTTTAAGGTTGACATTTTAGTTTAGGATTATGAGCCCTTATAGGATTTAAAGTAGGGTTGGTAAGGTTGCTTAAGGATTGGAATTACCTACGGATATGGTTATGGTCTGTTCGATTTTCATGCTTTTGGGTTGAAGAGATGTGTTGGTGATTCTAGTGTCATAGAACTCTTCGAGGTTGTAGGTATTGTGAGGGATAAGTTGGGTTAGGAGAAGGTCCCAGTGGAGGTAATGGATGGAAGGGATGAAGAAGTTGATTGATGAGGACGTTTCATCAAGGCCTATTGGAAGAATCGCCAAGTCGATAGCATCTCATGAGGAGCTGAAGTGGGCATGGAAAAGCGATATCTGTACCTCTTTCATTCTATTCAAGCCTATGGTACCATGTCGAACCCTTTTTGTGATTTCATGTCTCATGTTCCATCCCCTAAGCCATTTGCATGGATTCATGTTTACATTGAAAAGGTTCGTGGTGATTTTACATTTATATTGAGATTTTTAAAATGGTGTTTTAAGTGTGTTATTGCATCCTTGTTGGGGCTAGTATCTTTATGATTATTCTTCTCCTGTACGTTACTTTGACATTCGAGGATGAATATTCCTAATAGGGACATATTATAACAACCCCAAAAAGTGCCTGAAAATGTGTCTCAAAAGTGCTCGGAATCATAATTTTCATATATCTAAATATTTGTGCGTTATTTAGAAAATTCGAATTTATATTCTTGTTCAGGGGCAAAATTGAATGGAAACTGGGTCTAACCTGAATTTTAGAGCAGCCATAGTAAAATCCAAAATTTAAAGTGTCAAATTCCAATGTGTAGTGCGCGTTCTTAGCGCGACACGCCTCTGTGTTATTTTTGTCCAGTTTTTGTTGTCCAGTCCAAGGCCTTTGGATCTTGGGCCTAAGCCTTTACACATGTGAGAATACCTATACTTAGCCAAATTTTGCCTTTATATCATACAAGACATTCCCCAATACTCACTAAACCACTTAGGCTTACATTTCTCTCAAATTTCAAGTGCCAAAACCCTCTCCGGATCTTAAGGATTACAGCCGAGCTTCAAGTCTCCATCTCCAATCTTCATTAAGTTTATCTTCTAAGCTAAGATATGTGGGTTTCTTTCATAGGTCACTTTTACCTATGATAGCCAAGCTTCACTTTTACTCTAATTTGCATGATTTAATATTTTTACAAATGGGTCTTTATTATTATGAAATTCAATGCACACTATGTTGGGGTTTATGCATTTTGGTGACTATTTTACCATGTTTTGAGCTATGAATCTAAGATCTATTGAAACATTTGATGAAGGGTATTGATGTATATTGCTTGAGGTTGTTACCAAGTATCTATTGAAGGTTCTGCCTTGTTTTCTAGCATGATTTTACTCTTGAATTGCATGATTTTACACTAGCATTACACACCGGCCAAGTGTTTGATAAAATTCCTTTTTAAGAATTATTTAAGTTTTGATGATCTATTGAGTTATGATTCAAGTGACTCCACGATGATTATGAGCTTTTTAAAGATATATTTAAATCATGAAAATGTTGACGATGTTGTAGGGCTAGATTAAGCCCCTTTCTTAAGATTATGCCTCTTGTGAGCCTTTGATGTTTATGCTATTGAAAGGGTAATGTTGATGATGACCCATCCTTATGATTGAAGTTAGGCTCACCATTTGAAGTCAATGATGTTAAGACCTACTCGCGCCATGTCTCTATGTTTATTGCAAGTTATTAAAGTATGATTATCTTATATATTCCATGGGATTAGACTTAGCACCGAGTAGACTAGAGGCGAGTCCCCAAGTCCTAGAACTATGTGTCACCATAGGTGAAGGGATTAGAGGCGAGTCTCCAAATCTCAAAGAGGCGAGTACCCTAAATGTGAGGGCTTGAAGTGAGTACCTTCAAACATACTAATGCATACTCTATGCCTACATAATATCACCATGTAGGAATGAGAGCCTCGCTTAAGCATCTCCACCCATGTGGCTAGTACGGCTTCACACAAGCTTGTTGGTGAGTCCTCCATTCCAGGAACGTTGCTTATGATCTCATGCTATATTCTAAACTATCTTTCTTTTATGTATACATTAACTATGAGGGTCATCCCGGTTGTTTGTCTTAGCCCCCGCTCTTATCTATGTTGTAGAGGTGTTGTTAGACAAGTTATGTATCTATGTTATGAGCCTTGATTCTCTTGTTTTTGGATGTTTATGATATGTAAGTTTATCCTTACTCCTAATTCCCATTGTTTATGCTTATCTCTTATTGTCATTTTACTTGCTTTCGTGACCAAGGATGTGTAATGATATGTTATGAGGCTTGTTTGAGGTTCTTTCGGGTTCCCCATTCATCAGATTTTGCTACGGTTTCTCTTAAATTGGGGTTAGACCCATTTCCCACTCAATTTGACCCCCTGAACAAGAATATGAAGTTAGATTTTTGATATCACGCACGTATATTTAGATATGTGGAAATTACGATTTTGAGCACTTTTGAGGCAAATTTTGGGCACTTTTTTAGGTCGTCTCAATATCTCCCCCTTGGGAACATTCGTCCCTGAATGTCAAAGAGACATATATGAGAAGAGTAATCATGAAGTAATCTGCTCCAACAAGAATGCAACAACATACTTAAAACACTATATTCGAAATCTCAACATAAGTGTAAAATCACCATGACCTTTGTCAATATAGACATGAATACATGAAAATGACTTAGGGGCTGGAACATGAGACATGAAATCACATAGAAGACTTAAAATTAGTACCTTAGCCTTGAGTAGGATGGAAGTGATAAGGATATCATTTTTGCATGTCCGCTTCAGCCTCCCATGTAGCACTTTCGACTTGTTGATTCCTCCAAAGGACCTCAACCTCTTCACTTGTCTATCCAAGATATCTAATAGATAGTTTTCATATGTTATGTTGTCTTCAACTACCCCCATAACATTAAGCTCAACCTCTTCACTTGTCTATTCAAGATCTCTACTGGAACCTCCTCATATGTCAAGTTGTCTTCAACTACCCCCACAACATCAAGAGCCACAATAGCATTAGGATCACCCACACACTTCCTCAACATAGACATATGAAAGACCAGATGAAATAATTCCATTTCACTAGGCAAATCCAACTCGTATACCACCTTAGCAATCCTCCTCATCACCCTATAATGACCCACATATCTAGGGTTTAACTTTTCCTTCTTACCAAAATGAACCACACCCTTCCTGGGTGACACCTTCAAATAGACCCAACCTTAAACTCAAGTTCCCTCCTTCTCACATCGGCGTAAGACTTGGAGACTTTGGGCTATTCTCAACCTTTCCCTAATCACCCTTACCTTCTCCATAGCATCCATAACCAGATCCGGACCCAACAAAGCCATCTCTCCAACCTCAAATCACCCAATCGGTGATCTACAATGTCTACCATAGAGAGCTTCAAAAGGAGTAATACCAATGCTTGAATGATAGCTATTGATATATGCAAACTCAATTAATGGAAGGTGATCATCCCAACTTCCATTAAGCTCCAATATACAAGTCCTAAGCATGTCCTCTAGTGTTTGGATAGTTCTTTTGCCTTGGCCATCCATTTGAGGGTGAAAGGTAGTACTAAGTTTTACCTTGGCTTCAAGACCTCCTTGGAAGGACCTCTAAAAGTGTGAAGTGAATTGTGCACCATGATCTGATATGATGGACAAAGAAACCCCATGCAACCTTACTACATCATTAATGTACAACCTAGCATAATTTTCAGCCCCATATGTAGTCTTAACTATAGAAAGTGAGCCAGTTTTGTCATCCTATCATCCATAACCCAAATGGAATCAAAACCCTTCTAGTCTTGGGAAACCTAACCACAAAATCTATATTAATCTCTTCCCACTTCCAAGTAGGAATCTCTATGTCTTGGGTTGGGCCACCCGGCCTTTGATGTTTGGCTTTGACTTGTTGGCAACTATGGCAACCAGATATAAATATGAGCCTCATCAAGAATTTTTTCTCTCAAGCCATCAACACAAGGTACACATAACCTACCTTGGTATCTAAGGACACCATCTCCCCTTTGGGAGAAAACCTCCACCTTACCATCTTTTACCAATGCCTTTAATTCTAAAAAAGTAGGGTCAAGATCTTTCTTAGCTTCATCTCCTCAATCAATGAAGATTTAGAGCCATCAACAACAATAACACCATTATCAACTTCTTCCAACCTAACTCCAAATCTAGCCAACCGATGGACCTCCCTAGCCACCCCTTTGCCACCATCATCAATAAGAGCTAGGCTACCCATAGACACCTTACTCAAAGCATCTGCCACAATATTAGCCTTACCGAGATGATAGTGCACACTTATATCATAGTCCTTAAAAAGTTCTAACCACCTTCTCTACTCAAAGCATCTTCCACTACATTAGACTTACCAGGATGGTAATGCACACTCATATCATAGTCCTTAAGGAGTTTGAACCACCTTCTTTGTCTCAAGGTGAGATTGTTTTGAGTGAAGACATATTGGAGGCTCTTATGATCGGTGAACACATCAACATGCACCCCATACAAATAGTGAAGCCAAATATTTGAAGCAAAGACCATGGCGGCTAACTCAAGATCATGGGTAGGATAATTCTTTTCAAGCACTTTGAGTTATTTATAAGCATAGGCTGTCACCTTACCACTTTGCATCAACAAATAACCCAAAACAACCCTTGAAGCATCACAATACATAATACACCTCCTAGCCATCTCTTTATCACCACCATAAGCCTCTCTCAACTCAATAGGGAATAACCAGTTGAGGAAGGTGGCCTTGAACTCCTCCCAAGGAATAGCATCATTGTTTCCCTTCTCCAACTTCCATTGATTGCATTGAACAAACCAAATTTGGGCCACACCTTTGAGTTGATAGGCCGCTAGTTCTTCCTTCTCCTTCGAACTTACCCCCATTATAGCTAGCACTTTATAAACCTCATCAATAAACTCTTGGGTATCTTCCTCCGTTTTGGAACTATGAAACTCCGGAGGGTTCATCCTTGTGAAGTACCTCACTCTTGAGGTTGGATTAGGGGCATGAGAAGCTTGGACCCCTTGGTTCAATTGGTTGGTCATAGCATAGGCCAACATAGTTATGGCATTCCAGAACATAACTTGGGTAGCCCCTCCATCTTGAGGAGCTTGAGGAGCGGAATTAGCCAGTTGCTCCTCGGGTGTATGGGCCCTCCTTAGTCTTCCTCTAGGTAGCAACATGATCTAAAAGACCAAAATATTATTCATTAGGGGAGGAAGCCCTATCTTTATATCTAGAGCATGACATAGATCGTGAAGAAGTGAAACATTCCCTAAAAGGCCTCAAAGCCTCCTATTCATAGTTGTAGCGCGCTTCACAATCATGAATAAGACTCTACTTAAAGTAGTGTGTTGGATTTTTGAGGACCATTAAAAACCTAGTGCACTGCTTCCAAGCTTGTCATGAGACAAGCCTAGGACGTAGACGTGACACGGTGAATTGGGAACCCAAAGGGACCCTAAACAAGCCTCTTAGCATATCGTTCACACATCCTTGGTCACAGAAGCAAAATAACATCAACAAGTGACATTAATAAAAGGGATGCAGGACTAAGGAAAGTCTTTCATAATAATAATAGCATAAGAAGAGTCAAGCTCAAACATAGCCAACCATAATATCCAACAACACCTCTACATAGAATGCAGCGAGGGCCAAGATACTTCCCAAGCTCACCCTCAAAAGATCAATATTCGAACATAATAAACAAGTCTTAACATAGCATGAATGAGAAGTAGATATTTCCCTAGGTAGTGTAGATTTTAGTATTTTTATTTTGAAGACCTATTTTGGGGGGATTTGAAATCACTTGTACTTAAACTCCATTATTGCAAGCTTGTGGTTTAAACATCAAGGTAGTTTTGTTCTTTATTACTCTTGGGTAATCTCTAAACCATGTTTACAATACTCATTGTTTGCTATTTTACCCTAGCCATGAGTAGCTAATCACCCATAACTTGGGGTTGTGGGAACCATGAGAAGTTGACTTGAAATAACTTGAATTTTGTGCATTTCTTTGATTGGGTATTTATATGTATTGTCTATTTCCTTTCATTTTGAATGTTGTTTGGTGGTGGCCAACACCAAACCTGCCTACTATCATGATCCCGACCAAGGTAGTGATGAACAAGAAAAGGAAAGTAGATGACAAAAATAGATTGATATGTTCTCATCTAATCAACCAAACCTAACCAAGGGAGGTTGACTAGGACAATAGGTAATAGTTAGTTGGCACATCGTGATTGCCGACCAAGCGCAATAGTAAAATTTGACCTTCACCTTCACAAGAGGGTTGGAAGAACCTAAGTTGTCATCCTACATGTGATGTCTCAATTAGAGTCATGTTATCCTGTGTATTTGAGTTAACGAATCATGGGGAACACAATTCCCAAGTTGTCCCTCAAATTTATTGTCTTCTTACATTAGTAGTATAGTGTTTTTCTTTGTTCTTCACTTTGAAATTGCAAACCCCCCCCCATTTTAGAGAATATAGCCAATTGATGCTTGAAATGATTGTTAGTGAATCAACAGAGCCAACCTCGTATTCCCTATGAATTTGACCCTAACCTCTGGTTAGGTTTACACTTGATAGCGACTGCTTTATTGTTGGAGTGTGAATATCAAACTTGCATAACATATTGAGTTGAGCTAAGATTTATTATTATTATTGAGTATTGTTTTAATTTAGTTATATTACATATTGTACTTCCACGTACGTACGTGATTCAGTACTTCTTCATTTTACAAAGTAGATACATGTGTTGGATATCTTTGACTCTTCATTCAAGATTTATTCAGGTAAGATAATGGTAAGACCTCCTTGCTTTAACATGAATCTATTATTTGAGTTGCTTTACTTTATAGTAGTCCTTTTGAGGTAATTTTGGCCAATCTCAGCATCTTCTTATAAGTTAATGGAGACTACATAGAATAAATCAAATTAAGTTATTGGAGTGGAGAACATTTTTCCTTTTAGAGTCAATTTAAAAACTATTATGACTTTTTTAAATTATTAGGGCCATTTTATTTCAATAAAGAATATAAAACATGTATGAAAATGGCCCAAACTTAGCCTATTTTCTAATTACAAAAAGGAAACCCCTAAGTCGGTGAAGGCCACTTTAAAATTTCATAAGTGTGGCTCCTCTCCCACACTTCTCTCTTTGATGAATCTGGAAGCCCTTGCGAATGATTGCTTTCTTCGCATGTGATTCTGGGTAATCAACCTTCCTGGTGATAGGTTTCTTCTGCAAACTTGCCGATCTATCAATGTCTTTAACAAGTACACGTATGTCATTCTTCCACATGTCTTTTTTGTTGACACTTAAGTGTTGTTATGGGTGTCCTTCAACGAATCTAAGCTTGTCCTCCTGTAGAGTGTCTTTGTCTACTTACTGGGGCCAAAGAGCTAAGTTTGTACTCCGATGGTGAATCCTAGGGTAAGACTCCTTAACAACCATCTTTGCTTTGGTCTTGCTTCTTCGCAACTTCATTATCTTCCTGTACAGGTGTGCAGGGTCTATAGCTGCAACTACTACTCCAACCATCTTCCTCCACTAATTCTCCATGGCTGCAGTAAGCTGCTAATCGAGATCTTCATTAGGTCAACCTTTTTGTTGGAGACTTTTTTTGTAAATTGTGATAGTATATATGTAGGAGTTTTTAGCATCCACCTGTTCAATTCTCTACCTTATGTATATAATTGTCTTGTTAACTCCTACAACAAGTGTTTGCCTCATTATAGTCTCATTGGTATCTGATAGGCCTTGTTCTTATCCATAGTGACAATATTTTGGCCTTATCTATATTTACATCCTTCCTGGACTATATTGAGAGATCCTAAAATGTATCATATTATAATCTCCCCACCTTATCGAATGCATAATTAGCTAGATTATTTGCCTCTTTGAAGATGTAGTTTATTTCTGCTTGTATGCATGACATATGATTCCTGATCTCCTCAATATGCTCCTTGATGAGCCATAGGATTTTCCATACACCGCTTATAATTTTCCGTAGGATAAGTGAGTTTCAACAATAACATTCCCACTATTTCTGTTAGAATAGTACCTCATATACCAAAGAATGGCTAAGGATTCAACCTCCATAATAGTAGTGACCCCTATTTCTTGAGGCTTAGCATACGCTAGGTCTCCATGACAGTCTCTCAGGCAAAAGGAATAGGTTCTGATGCCTAGGTTTTCTCTAAATGCACCATCGATGTTGTGTTGTACCAATCAACTCCAAATGATTCCATTTTACTTGATAGTGATATAGCTTTGGTTTGTAAGCCCACAAAGTGTCAACCATACCTCTCCATTCCTTTAAAATCACCACCCAGGGGTATCTCATTTTACAAAAACAAAGAAGTAATTATTGGTACTGAAATAATATAGATTCATAGGTTGTGTCTTTCCCATATCTTCTAGAATTTTTCCTTTTCCACAAAATCCATACTATTATCATCAGGACAATTTAAAAATAGGATATACCTCCCCAGATGCTTTCCTATACCACCATTTAGTGATCCGATGTTGTAGGTGACATCCATCCATGCTAATTCCTGCACAAGAAGAAAAATGCCTCCATAGTTTTAACAGATTAGATAGAGAAGCTCCCATTAGCTTGAGGCATCCACCAAGGATAGACAATAATATCCATCTGAATTGAGGGCTTAATGTTGATAGTTATATGCTCTACCATTTCCTCTAATAGGATTTTTTCTCAATTTGTTTCTGTTCCAACATCCATTTATAATAAATTCTCTAACTTCCCGCTCATTTTCACATCCTTGATCCTCCTGGAAGTAGTGGGAACCCAATTTTGTCCAATTGTCAAGCCAGAAGTTGATAGAGCCTTATTTAATTTGCCATCATATATTGTGTTCCACAACATCCCTCACCTCAATCATTTTCTTCCATACATAAGAAGCTTCTCTACTCATGGCAATGGAGGGATAAAGTTTCCTACAATATTTATTCCAAAGATAGTTACTCCACATAGAACCCGCAGATATTCTAAATTTCCACCACAATTTGGCAAATAGAGATTTGAAAACATCATGAATAGATTTAAATCCCAATCCACCTTTAACATAGGGATAACAAAGATCCTCCCGTTTCACCTAGTGTTTTCCTTTCTCACCCCCTGTCTTCCTCTAAAAAAGGCAACAGGAATTTTGTGAATCTGATCAAGAACTTCTTAGGAGGATTCATGACTGAAAGAAGATATATAGATATTGAACTTAGTACATGATTTATCAATACCTGACTGCCTCCATAGGATAAGAATTTGTTATGCCAAGTTCTCACTCTCCTAGAGACTTTTTCAAGAGATCCTCAAACATTGAAGCTTTCCTTCTCCCATAAAATATAGGACATCCTAGATAAGTAGAAGGAAAGCTAGTATCTTGATTTCTGTTAAATTTCTTATTCTAATAGTAATAGCGAGAGGACATTACCATATACATAGAAGAATTGTCGTTCTTGTTAACTTTCTGCCCTGATACTCTTTCATAACTACTAATGGTCTTCATCATTTGAATAATAGAGTATCTATCCCCAGACCCAAACATGATGGTGTCATCAGCATAAGCTAACTGGTTAAATTTAGGACTCCACTTAGGGCAACCCATACCTGATATATTTTCTATCCAAGAAGATATTATTCAAACATTTGGATAAGACATCAGCACTAATAATACAAAGCACAGAGGATAAAGGATCCCCTGTTTAACCCTACTAGAAGACTCAAAGAACCCATGGGCCTGTCCATTAACTAGGACTGAGTACCAATTGTTGCTTAAAAGTCTCCAAACCATATCAATAACAACTTCTAAAAATCTAAAACTTCTAAGAACCTTTGTGAGAAAGACCCAAGAAACCCTGTCATATCCTTGGTTTTATCAAGCTTCACTACTACATTAGTGTGCTTAGCCCTTCTGTTGATGTCCTTGATGATTTCCTAAGCGAACAAAATATTCTCTATGATACTTCTCTTTTTAACAAAACCCGATTTATTTTTAGAGATAATCTTAGGGCTCACTTTATTCAATCTCTCCAACATCAATCTTAAAAAGATCTTATTTACAAAATTACAAAGACTAATATGCCTCAAATCAGTCAAATACTTCGCCTTTTCTTTCTTAGGGATTAATACCAAGTTAGTATGGGTGATGAATCTAGGCAATTAAGAGCCATAGTAAAATCCTCTAATCATCCTCTGTAGGTCCTCACCCACAATATTCTAGCACTATTGATAGAAGGCTCTTGAAACATCATTCAAGCCTCCAAAGCTATCACCCTTAAGTTCAAAAACTACCTTCTTTATTTTCTCTATAATTAAAATCTCAATGCACAATTATCAGCACCATAGATAAGCTGAGAAATACACTTTAACATCTCATAGTCATCAGTAAATTCTCCTTTAATTGATCAGCAAAATATCTAACAGCTTCAGCTCCAATATTTTTCCCTGTATTGATAATATCCCCCTCTTGTGTATAGATCTCATCTATATTCAATCTTCTTCTTCTCCCATTGACACAAGCATGAAAAATATGATATTTTTGTCTCCATCATTAAACTACCTCATACTAGCTTTTTGTTCCCAGAATTTCTCCTACTAGTGCAAATATTTTCTTACTTCTACATTGGCCCTGCTTAACTCCTCCATGTTCTCCACTGTGGCATTTTTTTCCAATGAATTTCCTTGACCCTGACCTCATCCTCCAACGTTGTAATTTTTTGAAAAATGTTGCCAAATCTATCCTTGCTCCATTTCACTAAAGCATTCTACACTCTTCTAATTTTAGCATAGAACTCTAGAAATAGGTCTCTCATGAATTCAGTTTTCTAGTTATCCTACACTGCCGTAAAAAATTTCCATGTTTGACCCAAAAATTCAAGAGTTTGAAAGGGTTTTGGATAGGTTCCTCAAGAGAGTTACACCTGACATGAAGTGGGGCATGATTCGAGCCTTCCCTTATTAGATGTTGCACCTCAAATGTAGGAAAGATATCCAATAATTCCTAGTTTACAAGGACTCTACCCAGTCTTTAAGAATACAGTCACTTTCAATTTTTTAATTTCACCAAGTAAACTTGCTTCCCTTATATTTTGGTTTTTACAAGGCACAGGTACTAATGTAATTAGCAAAATGCTAGGCTTTCATAGTAGAGAAAGAGAGGCCTCCTAGTTTTTCTTTTTCATTGAGTATAACATTAAAGTTCCCACCCACAATCCAAGGACATTGACTGTTATCTACAATATTATTGATCTCCTCCCATAGCTCCAGCCTTTCCAATACATTACATCTAGTATATAAAACTAAAACCATATTAGTCTTCTGATGGCAAGAAAATGTAATGGAAATATGTTGCCCAAAATCTATTAAGTTCACCAATTCCCATGAATCCCTCCAAAATATATAGATTTTAGACGAACAATTCCATAAGGCATTTGTAAACCTCAACCCCCTTGCATATTAATCTAGCTCACTTTTATCTTGATAAGAATCCATAAGACCCATCAGTGAATATTTGTGTCATCTTTTTAAGTCGATCAGCCTCTCAAAAGCTTTTTGAGATTTGACTAACCTTATGTTCCAAAATATAAGTTTATCTATATTGAGAATAGTGACCCCCTATCCTTGCTACTCTTGTTTTGACTTGAAGAGAAATGATGTTGTGATACTTTTTAGCCATACTTCTGAGGTCTTCCATATGCCTTGGAGACAAGTTACCTTCTTTGGCTACATTAGCAATGTTGTCATTCATTTTTTCATCCTTCTCTCTTTCTCTTGTCTGCATGGCTACTTCTTTGTTCACCTTATCAATATCAAATGATTCCATTAATTTAGGAGAGTTATTAGGGATGAACTCACATTCATTATATACTAATTCCAAGCTATTTTCCAATTGTGTCACATCTTTATCCTTATTGACACTACCCAAATCCTTCAATGGTTGTATGTCTTGCGAAAAAATACCAATACCACCCTTTTCAGCACCCTTTGCTTCATCAACCTATTCCTTTATGACCACTAAGGAATGGGTTGCGAAGAAATACCAACATCACCCATTGTTGAAAAGGGGCCAAATATAAGCTAGTAGTGTCGCCTACCATATATTTACACTTATCCTTGTTAAATTTTTCAGCAACCCATTCCTTAGTGGTCATCTCTTAGATCATATTTTCCTTGGGTGTCGTGTATTTCTCACTGGATTTCTCCTATACCTCCTCTAAGGTACCAAATTTGTTTTAAGTCTCTACCTAAACTCTCTTTTTCTTATTAGCCTTAGGGTTCTATTTTTGGGATGGCTTATTATCTCTCCTTTCTCTTTGTTGTTTAAAATTACTATTCTTAGCATTTTCCATCTTTTCCTCACCTCCTTCTTATCCTTATCATTCTTTTTTTCCTTGTGTGCCTCTTACTTCCCTTCCTTAGAATATATTTTCAGATGTAGGAAATAACATTACTTTTCCTCATATTCTTTTATTTTATAATTTGTGTAGTACTTAATTAGGAATATCGTCATAGTTAATTGTGATCCACTTTTCTAATATTTCCCTAGACTTCCTTCTTAGCCCCACATTAATTTGTTTGGATAATTCTTTCAGTAAATCTACTTCGACCTTGAGTCTAGCACAACTGGGTCTACTTTGACTCTTTGTGGATAGCAACCTGTAGAGGTTTTTCTACTGTTGCCTTTAAGAAAAATATTAATTCTTTCCCAAACCAATTTGGTGGCAGCTAGAAAATGAGATCAATGCAATCACTGTTGTAGTTTCCTTTTCTGGATTAAATAATGGATCCCATTTGAAAGTATGCCTTGTATATGTCTAATTCTTATGAGAGATGTAAAATTCGTGCTCCGAAAAAAGATTAACATAATCTTCCATATTGGAAATTCTGATTAAAATATGTCTACTACTACAAACCTCTATATTACAATCCCACTTTGAATCACATTGTTTAGGGATAATCCGCCTGAGATCCTAAAAGTCGTGCCATACATAGGAAAATTTTTCTAGTGCAAATTCTTATTTAAAATCACTAGATCCACCTCTTCTTCATCCCATATCACGCATGGTTCACCATGGAGATATACTACAGGCTTCATTGGAATAGGTTTATATGCTGGTTGTGGCTGCTTAAGAATACCAACATTGTTGCTACTTGAGAATATTAGCATAATTGGGTTTAGGATCTTTGTGGTAATCAAACCCGCTGGGGAGTTGAGCGATAGAGGTAGTAGTCTTGACACCGTGAAATGGTGGCCAAAAGTGATGACTAGGTTTCAAGAAGAAGCAAAACTTTTGGAATTGCAATATGTTTTAGGCATAGATTATATTAGTAAACTATTATGACTTATTTGAATTGAAATGTTTAGCTATTTTAATATAAGAATCTAAAACTATTTTAATATGATGATTTAAATGCCTACTTGAGTGCTTTGTTTAATTTTATAATAATGATCTTGAAGGTCTTTTTTGACATTTTTGATAAAATTATCATTTTCCCTTCCCCAGAGTTGCCTTGAGTTGATTTTGATTGATTTTAAGAGTCGAATTTTGAAAATCTTGTAAAAAGTTAGAATTTTGCTAAAGAAAGAGATTTTTAAAGGTTTAAATTTGAAATTTTGAGTTTTGAGGTCATCTTAAATTTTGGGTGTTATATTGCAATTTTGTCGATTCCATCAGCTCTAAAATGTAAAATTTGGTCTAGAAGAATTGATAGACATAAATTTGGATTTGAAATAGAGATTTTGAACCCAAAGTTGCATTTTTAGTTGAATTTGGATCATAGTTTGACTTTGTTCAACATTCAAAGTTTGAAAGCTCAAAGCGAAATTTTAATTTTTAGAGTTCCTGGGGGTATTTTGGGTATTTTGAGTTTTAACTAGTTTCTTTGAGTTCTATCAAGTTCTAGGCCAAAGAGGTCTCAAACTCAAATTCTAATAGTTCTATTGAGTATAGAATATTGATTTTGGTAAAGTTGCGTAATTGGTTTATTTTCACGGGGTTTTGAATGAATTTGGAGGGTCCATTTTGTGATTTTGTGTTGTCTTGTAATTGCCAATATCTAGTGCAAGACTTATACCTCGCATTCTGAGAGTCTTATGTTCTGTGACCTCCGTGTTCATGGAGGTATGGCTGGTCTGACCTCCGTGTTCGTGGAGTATTAAATGGCCTAAAATAGTGTTTTAATTTAAAACAATTTTGGGGAGATTTTTAAGGAATTTCAAGAAAAAACTTTTGGGTAACGTATTTCTGATTTATATCTTCAATTTCTATTGATTAATTCATAATTTTAACATCAAAATTTGGGTTTTGAATTGAGAAATTTGGGGTGTTCTTGGACATTGATTTTTGACCCAAAAAAATGATGATTATGAGCTCATTTCAAGTCCTTTTTCGAAATGGTTTTCACCACTAGGCTTTTTGTTATTTGAGAAACATTTTCATGTAAAATTATCAGATTTTAGGATCTTTTTGAATATGAGATTTTTGGACCATTTTCCTCTTTTCACATGAATAGCTTGATTTATGTGTCAGTAGTTTCATAATTTAAATGTAATACTATATTTGATTAGATTGTGGTGATTTAGAGTATCGTCAAAGGGAAAAAAGCTTAAATTTGTGTTGATTAAGACTTCAAACAAGGCAAGTGGACTTCTAGCCTTTTATTAATTATTATTGAACCTTATATTATCTTATGTGAGTGGGTATGGGTGATTTGTGGTATGATATATGATAGAATTATACTACTATACACTTTGACCATTGGGCTTCAAGTTGGGTAATTGTAAATGTTGTGAATCCTTGACTTGTAAAATAATTATGGGATTATGAATACAGGTTAATTTGTGGATTTTTGGTATGGATATTGAGATTATATTGATGAGGCTATTTGATAGTGAGATTGAGTACTTGATTATAAGCAAATGAACTATATGGATATCTTGCATATCCTTATACTTATGAATGTGATTATTATGTTATGATGACATGTATTTCTTGATGTTCCGTTGATGATGAAAGGCCAAAGAAAAATGGTTCTGGCTAGAAAAAGAAAAGAAATAAAAAGCCGAAGGGAAATGGTTCTAACTACAAAAAGGGAAAAAAGAAATAAAAAGTCAAAGAAAAATGATTCCAACTAGATATGAAAGTAAATGTCAAAGAAAAATGATTTTGGATGATATATGGTCCATGTGAGGCCCCTATGGGTTTCATTTTGATTATATCAATGGATGTGTATCATAGGATAGACAGGCATCATGATTGCTTGACATTGCATCACATTGTTTACATTTCATAGTATTCATTCCTTTATTGAAGTTGTCATATTACCATGTGTGATGTGTTGAATGCTTTGGACCTTGAACATTGTTGAGATTGAACTATTGAAAGATTGTGATATATGTTGATAACTTAGACTTGTACATTGTGAAAATTGGACTATGGGGATATTGTGTTATGAGAATGTAATAGCTTATATTATGGATTGACTATTGTACTATTTGATTATGGAAATCAACTATTTATTTTGAGATAGTATTTTATAATGTATATACATTTAGATCTGGTTATAGTGCTGAGACTTTTCTGAGTGCATATGTGTAGTTTGGCAGTATGTGGTTAGGTGCATAGGAGTACTTGTGTTCTTCATTGCTTTACTTTAGGTTTAATTTCTATTTTCTAAGTACCGTATGATTTGGTTCTCACTCCTTGCTATATTTTTGTAGGTTGTGAGCCCGGTTCCTCCTTATTAGATTCATCACTGTTGGACCGAGCTTCTGTATTCTTGAGAGGTAGTTGTTTGTCTCTTCAGCAGACCTCGAGGATTTTATATTCTATGTTATGTTCTATTCTAGAACTAGATATTGAGACTTGTATTTTCTTCTAAATGTTATTATCTAGTGACTTGTACATGAGGCAACAGTTCTAGAATGGTTTTAGTTTGATTTCTTATGCATATCTCTTTATTTACACTACTTTATCTTTCGCTTTTATTAATATATTAGATTGTTAAGGTTTATGATGACTCGCCTTGGTGGGATTGGTAAGTGTCATCATAGTTGGATTTTGGATCGTGACAATTTGATATCAGAACCCCAAGTTTAAAGGTCTCACATATATATAGTCTAGTAGAGTAGAGTCTTGAGGATCTATGTGGAGATGCTCGTTACTTATCCTTTTGAGGCTATGATGATTGTTAAGAAATTCTCTTTTACTTTTTTTCTAATCGATACATGTGTGGGTTCTTATTTAAGTGTTGAGTAGTCATATGTCCTTTTGACAGATAGAGAGGACTAGATTTGTTCCATCTACTGGAAGAGGGGAGGAAACCTTAGAGATTGTTACTAAAATGCCAGAAAAGGGTAGAGGCCAAGGTCTAGTCGGAGGTCGAGGTAGGGGACGGGGCTGAGAAGCAACACCAGCTAGAGACTATGCGAGGTATCTCCCCTGAGCCAGCTATGGAGCCTAGAAAGGAGCAGGTTCCTCCTGAATATCCACATCACCATTATTAAAGATACACTTCTATGTGTTTTGAGTGTGCTCGAGACTATAAGGCAGGTATGTGGCCCAGCTGGCACACCAGGTACATCTAAGACCTGAGCGAGCATTTAGCTTTCGGATCAGCAATAGGCCCTTAAAGCCTAGGGATAGGCAGGTTATGATTTTGAGCACTTTCATCTAAGACCTGAGCGAGCATTTAGCTTTCGGATCAGCAATAGGCCCTTAAAGCCTAGGTATAGGCAGGGCAGTCACTAGTTGTCATGACCCAAGCCTAGGTCCTAGACATGACCGGCGAATGGGGAATTACGAGAAACTTCAAACAAGCCTCAGAGCGTATCATTACACATCCTTAGTCGTAAAAGCAATTATATTGACAATAAGAGATAAGCATAAACAAGGGAAATTGGGAGTAAGGTTAAATTTCCATATCATAAATGCTAAGAAACGAGAGAGTAAAGGCTCATAGCATAGATAATAACATGTATAACAACACCTTTAATCTTTTAGATACTTAGCAGGGGCCAAGACAAGCAATCGGGCTCACCCGGATAATAATGACAATAAGTAATCCAAACATACAAGACATAGTCTAAACATAAGCTTGAGATAAGATAGATATTATCCCCGAAATTGAGGACTCACCATAAGCTAACTTGAACAATCCGTCTAGCCACGAGGANTTGTCCAACAACACCTCTAGCATAGATTGGGTGGGGGCCAAGACACTTTCTAGGCTTACCCTTTTGAGTATCAAAGTTCAACATAAGAGGTAACAAAAGTAGGAGTGCTAAGTTAGTGTCCCCGAACTTGAGGACTCACCAATAGCTATTCTTCAAGATGACTAACTGGCCACAGGGAGAATGATCGTGATGGGCCTTGATTCCTACATGGTAACATCATGTGGGCGTAGAGTATGTGTTAGTATGTTTGAATGTACTAAGTATGTAGGATGCAATGCAATAAGAGATAGACAACATACTCAAAATGCATATACACAAACAAGAGATAGTATACTAGCAATATGACATGCATGATCAATGCTTGAAGTAAAATCATGCTTATATAGAACATAATATGAGTGTACGGAGTGACTATTATAGTGGAATCCAAGGCCTACCACCTCATGGAGAGGCAGATGAGGTACAAACTCCTTCATGAGGTTGATGGAGTACAACCCCCCCATCAAGGTTGACGGAGTACAACCCTCCCCCCTTCATCAAGGTTGATGGGTACCAATCCCTAACAAGGTTACCCGAACCTACCACCCCTCAAGCTAGGAGATCAACGTACCAACCCCTCAAAAGGATACTCGGCCCTACAACCCTATGACCTAGGCTTGGTCATCCCCAACACTATAGAGATTAAATCATATATATACACTTCTTTCATCATTATATACATACATTACTTTTCATCATCATTCCATCATCATTTCATCAACATTCCATTATCATTTCATCATCATATAGTCATTCAACTCATAATACATGCATTGGACCTTCAATTCCTAAATAACCCATAATCGGACATTTTATCAAACACTTAGAGGGTGTGTAGTGCTAGTGTGAAACCACGCAACTCAAGAGTGTTATCATGCTAGAAAATTCAATGTAAAACCATCAATAGATACATGGTAACACCCTCAAACAATAAACATCAAAAACCTTCATCAAATCTTACAATAGATCTTAGATTCATAGCTGAAAACATCGTAAAACAGTCATAATTTTATAAACCCCAACATAGTGTGCAGTGAATTTCATAATATATAAGACCCATTTGTAAATCAACTTTAAATCATGCATTTTTTAAGGAAAGGAAGCTTGGGCATCATGGGTGAAAGGAATCTATGAAAGAAACCCACATACCATAGCTTTGGAGATGGAGTTGATGAAGATTGGAGATGGAGACTTGAAATTTTATTGACTACCTTAGAATCCGGATGAGTTTGAGACATGAATTTAGGAGGTGAAATATTTTCTAAGTGTTTTGGAGTGTCTTTGGGAATATCTTGAATGATATGAGGGTGCAATAAGGCTAAGTATAGGCATTTTCATGCATCGGGACACTTAGGCCCAAGACCCAAAAGCCTTGGACCAATATAAAAATCACTAGCAACAAAATACATAGGTCCATGTCTGGTCGCAATGCAAAGCTTTCGCAAAGGTAAAATTAAAATATGTCTATGACAGCTGTGCGTCGCGGCACTGTCGTAAATCAATTCTAGATAAGAAAAATTACTAAAATTGAAATTAATAATCGTTTGCTCTTAAATTGGGGTTAGATCCATTTTCCACTCATTTTGACCCCTGAATAAGAATATAAAGTCAGATTTTTGCTATCGAGCACAAATTTTGAGATATGAGGAAATTATGATTTTGAGCACTTTCGAGACACATTTTCGGGTACTTTTAAGGGTCGTTTCAATATCTCCCCTTTGGGAACATTCATCCATGAATGTCAAAGAAATGTAAAAGAGAAGAGTAATCATAAAAGGATCAGCCCCAACAAGAATGCAACAACATACTTAAACACTATTTTCAAAAATCTCAACATAAGTGTTTAAATCACCATGATCTTTCTCAATATAATCATGAATGCATGCAATGACATAGGGGCTGAAACATAAGATTTGGAATTCATAATAGGACTTGATGTGTTATCATAAGCTTGAATAGAATGGAAGAGGTACAAATATTGCTCCTCCATGCCCACTTCGTCTCCCCGAGAGATGCTATTGACTTGATGATTCTCCCAATAGGCCTTGACAAACACTACGCCTTCGCAAATCAACCCTTACTCATATCCACCCAACTTCTCCACCAGACCTCCTTATAAGCTGTCTTATCCTCCACAATGGCTACAACCTCAAAAGTCCTATAACACATAAATCACCAACACACCTCCTCAATCCTAGAAACATGAAGAACCAGACAAACCACATCCATATCCAAAGGTACACCCTATTCGTATGCAACCTTTCTAACCTTCCTCAAAACCCTATGAAGACTCACAAACCATGAATTCAATTCCCCCTTTACCGGGGCAAAACACACTTTTTATGAGTGAAACCTTCAAATTGTCCCAATCACCAACTTTAAATTCAAGATCTCTTCTTCTTACTTCAACATAGGACTTCTGACGACTTTAGGCTATCTCTAACCTTTTCCTAATCAATCTTACCTTCTCTATAGCATTCATAACAAGATTTGGACCCAACAAGACCATCTCTCCCACTTCAAACCACCTAATCGGTGATCTACAATGCCTACCATGTAGAGCCTTAAAAGGAGTCTTACCAATGCTAGAATGATAATAATTGTTATAGGCAAACCCAATCAATGAAAGATGATCACTCCAAAATACAAGTCCTAAGCATATCCTCAAGTGTTTGGATAGTTCTTCCGGCTTAGCCATCTGCTAGAGGGCGAAAGGTCGTACTAAGTTTAACTCTTGTACCAAGGTCCCTTTGGAAAGACCTCCAAAAGTGAAGTGAATTAAGCACCACGATCCGATTTAATAGGCAAGGGCAACCCATGCAATCTCACTAAATAATGAATGTACAATTTAGCATACTATTCGACACCATAAGTAGTCTTAAAGGATAAAAAGTGAGTCAATTTGTCATCATATCAATCGCAACTCAAATGAAATCAAAACCTATTCTAGTCTTAGACAACCCAACCACAAACTCCATGTTAATTTCCTCCCACTTCCAAGTAGAATCTCCATGTCTTGGGTTAATCAACCCAACCTTTGATGTTCGACTTTAACTTGTTGGCAACTATGGCAATCAGAACAAAATTTTGGTAATGTCTCTCTTCATGCCTCCCCCACTGATACACATCTCTCAAATCTCTATACATCGGATAGAACTGGGGTAAAAAGAATAAGAAAGACTATGGGCCTTATTAAGGATTTTCTCTCTTAAACCATCAACACAAGGCACATACAAACTACCTTGGTACCTAAGGGTACCAACTCCCCCTTGGGAGAAAACTTCCACCCTACTATCCTTTACCAATACCTTCAACCCAAAAAAATGGGGTCAAGATCTTACTTAGCTTTTACCTCATCAACCAATAAAGATTTAGAACCATCAAGACAATAACACCACCATTGTCAATCTCTTCCAACCTAACCTCGAATCTAGCCAACCTATGCACCTCCCTAGCTACCCCTTTATCACCACCATCAATATGTGATAGGCTACCCATAGACACCCTACTCAAAGCATCCGCCATAACACTAGCCTTACCGGGATGATAGTACACACTCACATCATAATCCTTAAGAAGTTCTACCTATCTCCTTGTCTCAAGCTAAGATCCTTTAGGTGAAGGCATATTGGAGACTCTAGTAAATGGTAAACACATCGATATGCACCCCATAAAAGCAATGACACAAAATTTCAAAGCAAAACCATGGCGGCCAACTCAATGTCATAGATAGGATAATCCTTCTCATGCATGTCAAATTATCTAAAATCGTAGGTTCCTACCTAAACATCTTGCATGAATACACAACCCAAACCAATTCGAGAGACACCACAACACAACAAACCCTTACCAACCTATCCGATAAAGACACAATAGAAATGAAGATAAGCTTATTCTCCAAGGTTTGGAAATGCTTTTCACACTCATCGGTCATACAAACTTAGCCTTCCTTTGGGCCAATTTAGTCATGGGAGGAGCAATAGAAGAGAACTTATTCACAAAGCTCTAATAGTAACCCTCTAAACCCAAGAAGCTCCTAATATCCGATAGGGGCAATGGTCTAAGCCAATTCCTAATCACACTCATCTTCTTAGGATCCACCCTAATACCATCCCCTAACACCACATGACTTAGGGAGGTAACCTTCTTTAACCAAAATTCACACTTCACATACTTAGCATACAACTCCGTTTACCTCAAGACTTGCAACACTACCCCCAAATGGTTCACAAGCTCTAAATAAATCAATACCTCATCACTAGCGAATACCATAATCATAACAAGGTAGGACTAAAGTCCCCAAATTCAAAGTATCAGGAAGGACTTCACTTACCCCTTGAACACTGGATTCACCTTAATAGGAATGGCCTAGATTCAATACCCCTAACTCTTACAAGATGATAAAGGCAACTCTTTAGAAATCAAGCATACTATAGTACAAGAAATGGTCCTACCCCTTTGCAACCACTTACAAGCCCCCACTTAAAGACGAATTTAATAGGGAATCAGAATTTAACTCTATTGGCCCTACATTCGATAGGGACATAACACTGACACAACTAATCTATCCCAAGCATAGCATTGAAACCCACCATACAAAATCCAACAAGTTATAAGGAAAGATCTATTGCAATACGAACACGGGACAACACCTATGAACCTTCAAACAACAATAGGCTCACCTATGAGATAACCACTAATAAGAGTTTGAGAGAAACATGAAACCCACTAGTAACCAAAAGAATAATGAAAGAAATAGTGGCACACCGGCCTATTACCTTTGATACTTGGTATTAGTTACCCCACCAACATCTCCTTCACTCTTATTACATTTACGAGGGTAATCCTTTGCCTTATGACCTAACTCTCCACAACTATAACAAGTGTCGATACCTCTCAATCTTGGGCCATCATGGCACCTACCACATTTTGGGCACCTAGCATAAGGCACCACACTATCTCTATCTTTGAGACATTGGAATTTTTCTTCAATATGGGCCCTCTTGGCTCCACTACCTCTCCCCTTACCCTTTGAAGTTTCGGGAGCATTCACTTGTTGATTGAGGTGAATTGCCAACTTTGTCGCCTCTTTGGCCAATACCCATAAAGCATTGTGAACCTCCACCTTCATCATATCACCATCTTGAGTACCTTGAGACATATTCTATAATGTAACAATTAGGGATTAATAATAAGCCCTAGGGGACCTAACTCTATCGTATGACATAGATCATGAAGAAGCAAAATGTTTTTTAAAATGCCTCATAGCCTCCTATTATAGTCGTGGCGTGTTTTACAACCACGAATAGGACTCTAATCGATATATTGTGTTGGACTCCAAGGATCTAATAATATAGTGCTCTGATACCATTTTTGTCCTAACCCAAGCCTAGGGCATAGATGTTGCCAGCCAATGGGGAAACTAGAAGGAACCCTAAACAAGCCTCATAGCATATCATTACATATCCTTGGTCGCGAAAGCAATTATAATGACAATAAGAGATAAGCATAAACAAGGGGAAATTGGGACTAAGGGTAAATTTTTATATCATAAATACTAAGAAACGAGAGAGTCAAGGCTCATAGCATAGATATATAACATGTCCAACAACACCTCTAATTTTTAGATACTTGGCGGGGGCCAAGACAAGCAACCGGGCTCACCCGGATAATAATGACAATAAGTAATCCAAACATACAAGACATAGTATAAACTTAAGTTTGATAGAAGAAAGATATTATCCCTGGACTTGAGGACTCACCATAAGCTAACTTGAACAAGCTGTCTAGCCACGAGGAGAATCAATAGGAGCTCTGGTCCCTACATGGTGATATCATGCAGACATAGAGTATGTGTTAGTATGTTTGAATGTACTAAGTATGTAGGATACAATGCAACAAGAGATAGGCATCATAGCCAAAATGCATAATCATAAGCAATAGATAGCATACTAACAATATAACATGTATTAATGATGCTTGAAGTAAAATCATGCTTATATAGAACATAATACGAGTATAAAGAGTGACCATTATAGTGTCATCCAAGGCTTACCACCTCCTTGAAGGGTGTGTAGTGCTAGTATAAAACATGCAATTCAAGAGCGTTATCATGCTAGAAAAATCAATGTAAAATTATCAATAGATACTTGGTAACCCTCAAACAATATACATCAAAACCCTTCATCAAATCTTATAATAGATCTTAGATTCATAGCTCAAAGAATAATAAAATAGTCATAATTTCAGAAACCCAACATAGTGTGAAGTGAATTTCATAGTGTGTAAGACTCATTTGTAAATCAACTTTAAATCATTCAATTTTTAAGGAAAGGAAGCTTGGGTATCATGCGTGAAAGGAACTCATGAAAGAAACCCACATACCTTAGCTTTGAAGATGAACTTCATGAAGATTGGAGATGGAGACTTGAAGTTTGATTGAGAGCCTTAGAATCTGGATGAGTTTAAGACTTAAATTTAGGAGGTGAGATGCTTTCTAAGTGTTTGGGAGTATATTTGGGAATGTCTTGAATAATATGAGGGTGAAATAAGGCTATGTATAGGCATTTTCATGCATGGGGACACTTAGGCTCAAGACCGAAAAGCCTTGGACCGAGATGGAAATCTCTAGCAACAAAATACACCGAAATATGTATGGTTTGCAATACGAACCTATCACAGAGGCAAAATTAACATATTTTCGCGATAGCTACGCATTGCGGCACTATCGCGAATCGATTCTGGATAAGGAAAATTATGAAAATTGAAATTTTTAATCATTTGCTCTTAATTGGGGTTAGATCCATTCCTCACTCAATTAGACCCCCTAAACAAGAATATAAAGTCAGATTTTTCAAATTGTGCACGAATTTTGAGATATGAGAAATTATGATTCTAGGCACTTTTGAGACATATTTTTGGAAACGTTTTAGGGTCGTTTAACCAGCAGCACCCATTACTGAGGTTTCTCTAGTAGCTATCTTGACCGATGATGAGCAACTCAAATATGACAGATTTAAAAAGATAGACCCACCTTAATTTAAGGGTCAGAAGACTGAGGATGCACATGATTTCTTGGTTACTTGCATAGAGATACTTGAGACTGTTAGGCTAGTCGAGAGTCATGTCCTCATGATTTTCACAATATGGGTCATTCTCCAGTTCACAATAGAGGCCTGCAAGCCAAGGTGGCTACAGTATTCTTCCTGTTCCTCCTCGACAATTATCTACCCATAAATCATGTTATAGGTATGGATCTCTAGATCATCTAATTCGATATTATCCCATTTAGCCTTATACTAGTATGGGGGGTAGTAGGCCCATATAACCACATCAAGGGGTTGGTACCTTAGTTGCCTAGTATGGGGGGTTGTAGACCCGTATAACCATATTAAGTGGTTGGTACCTCATTAACCACATCAAGGAGTTTGTACCTTGCTTGCCTAGTACGAGATAGTAGGCCCGTATAACCACATTAAGGTGTTAGTACCTCATTCGCCTCTCCAAGTGGGTGGTAGCACTTGGATATTCTATATTGATGGTCACTTGCTATACATGTACTTATTCTATATAAGCATGGCTTACTTCAAGTATCCTTCATTCATGTCATATTGCTATTATGTTATCTATGGCCTATGATATTGCATTTTTCCTATGTTTCTTATCTATTATTGCATTATATCCTACATATTTAGTATATTCAGACATACCAACGTATACTCTATGCCTACATGATATCACCATGTAAGAACTGGAGCCCCGCTTGATCATCCTCCTCCTCCATGTGGCTAGTACGATTCTCTCTCAAGCTAGTTGGTGAGTCCTCTATTCCGAGGACAATGTTTATGATCTTATGCTATGTATTAGAACTATCTTCTCTTATATATGTATTGACTATGAGGGTGTGCCCGATTGCTTGTCTTGACCCCCGCTAAGTATCTAAGTATTAAAGGTGTTGTTGGACATGTCTTATATTATGCTATGAGCTTTGACTCTCCCTTGACTCTTGATATTTATGATATGAAAGTTGTCCCTTAGCCCCGTTTATCCCTATTTACTATTTCTTATTATATTTTATTGCTTTCGCGACCAAGGATATGTAATGATACATTAAGAGACTTGCTTGGGGTCCTCTCGGGTTCCTCATGTGTCGTGTCATGTGTAGGCCCTAGGCTTGGGTCATGATAAACTTGGTATCAGAGCATTAGGTTGTTGATGATCCTCGGCATCCAACACACTGCGTCGATTAAAGTCTTATTCATGGTTGTGTTGTGCACCATAACTATGTGTAAAAAGCTATGAGACATTTTAGAAAATGTTTTCCTTCTTCTTACTCTATGTCGTGCCATAAAAGTTGAGGTAAGGATTTCCCCCTAACGGTTGTTCCTTGCTATGCTAGATCATGCCTAACACAAGAGGAAGAAGAGATCGCACACCCACGGAACAACTGGCTCAGGGTGAACTCTAAGATGCTCTTACTTTGCTTGTACAAGTTGTGGCTAATCAAGCCAATCAAGGGGCCCAAGCCCCTCATGCTCCTACACTGGCATCTCGGGGTGAGAGCCTTCATGAGGATGAATCCCTTGAAATTCTATGGGTCAAAGGTGAATGAGGACCCTCAAGAATTCATTATTGAGGTCTATAAGGTTTTGGCTATTATGGGTGTTAGATTAGAAGAGAAGATGGAATTGGTGGCATACCAACTCAAGGAGGTAGCACAAATATGGTATAATTAATGGAAGGAGGAGAAGGGAATCATTAATGTGGTACTTTAGAAAGGCTTCAAAGTGGCTTTTCTTAATCGGTTCTTCCCTCTTGAGCTTAGCGAAGCCAAATTGGTGGAATTTATAAATTTGAGACAAGGGTTTATGAGTGTGAGGAAGTATGCCCTCAAGTTCAATCAACTTTCAAAATATGCTCCACACTTGGTGGACAACCCAAGGGCTAGAATGAATAAATTTATGATGGGTTTTTCCGACTTGGTGATTTAGGAATGTCAGTCAACTATCTTGATTAGTGACATGGATTTGTCCCATTTGATAATCTATGTCAAATAAATGAAGGAGGAAAAGTTGAGGAAGAGGAGGAGTAATGATGCCAAGAGGGCCCACTTAGAGGGTAATTTCCAAGGTTGCAAGGGTGGTTGGTTTCATCAAGGCCAAGGTTTTCTCATGCTCCCTATAGGAGGTTTTCTAATGACATCCCAAGGGCTAAAGATAATGGTGGTGCGGGTCCTATTGATATGTGTTTGAAGTGTGGTAAGGGTCATGGTGGCCCATGCTTGAAGAATATCGGTGCTTGTTATGTTTGTGGGGAGATGGGGCATAAAGCAATAGATTGCCATCGAAATCGGAACATGGGTAAGGATGTTCATCCTTGAGGTAGGGGTGCCAATATGGTTCCTTTAGGAAGAGGTGGAAGACCAAATGGTGGCCCAAGGCATAATCAATTTTATGCTTTGCATGGGAGATAAGGGGTTGATGAGGTCCTCGATGTTGTTACTGGTATTTGAAAATCTTTGATTTTGATGTGTATGCATTGATTGATTCGGGTGACACTCTTTCTTTTGTTACCCCCTTTGTTGCCAAAAAGTTCCATGTGGATCCCAAATTGTTGCATGAGTCATATTGAGGTGCCTACTCCTATTGGTGCATCTATTATTACTAGAAAAGTCTATAGAAGTTGTCCTATTTCCATCTTGCATAAAATATTATCTTGTGATCTTGTTGAGTTAGATATGGTTGATTTTGATGTCATTCTTTGGATGGATTAGTGGCATGCATACTAAGCCTCTATTGATTGTAGAACCCGTAGGGTCAAGTTCCAATTCCCAAATGAACCCGTCCTTGAGTGAGAGAGTCATGATGTGGTGGTCAAGAGTAGGTTCATCTCTTATATTAAAGCCCATAAGTTAAACTCTAAGGGGTGTCTCTACCATATTGTGAGGGTTAGGGATGTGGAGTCCAAGGTCCTTCCCATAGAGTCGGTTCTAGTTGTAAATGAGTTCCTTGATGTCTTTCCAAATGACCTTCTCAGTCTTCCTCCCAAAAGGGAAATAGATTTTGGTATAGATCTCCTTCTTGATACTCAACCCATTTCTATTCTCCCTTAATGTATGGCCCCGACAGAGTTAATGGAGTTGAAAGAGTAATTGAGAGATTTGTTGGAGAAGGGTTTTATTAGGCCTAGCCAATCATGTTAGGGTGCACCGGTGTTGTTTGTGAAAAAGGCGGATGGGACTCTTAGAATGTTATTGACTATCGACAACTTAATAGGGTCACCATCAAGAATAGGTATCCTATTCAAAGGATTGATGATTAGTTTGACCAATTGCAAGGGCCTAGCCACTTCTCTAAGATTGATCTTTGGTCCGGGTATCATCAAGGAAGGTGAGGAAGTGTGACATTCCCAAAATAGCCTTT
Organism: Solanum virginianum; assembly: GCA_000787875.1. Classification (NCBI taxonomy): domain Eukaryota; kingdom Viridiplantae; phylum Streptophyta; class Magnoliopsida; order Solanales; family Solanaceae; genus Solanum; species Solanum virginianum. The sequence goes on along the minus strand of DF357900.1, from coordinate 13,251 downwards.
AGACTAGTATGGGCATTATGAATTTTTGATTATGTCTTTTGGGTTGACCCATGCACTAGCTATCTTCATGGATCTTATGAATAGGGTCTTCAAACCCTACCTTGATTCGTTTGTTGTAGTCTTTATTGATGATATTTTAATCTATGTGCATAGTGAGGAACAGTACATGGGCCACTTGAGGGTAGTGCTACAAAGATTAAGGGAAAGAAAGTTGTATGCTAAGTATGAAAAGTGTGAATTTTGGTTAGAGAAGGTTGCCTTTCTAGGTCATGTGGTATCAGGGGACGGTATTAAGGTAGATCCTAAAAAGATGGATGTGATTAGAAATTGGCCTAGACCATTGACCCCATCAGATATTAGGAGCTTCTTGGGCTTAGGGGGTTACTATCAGAGGTTTGTGAATGGGTTCTCTTTGATTGCTTCTCACATGACAAAGTTGATCCAAAAAAAGGCTAAGTTTGTGTGGACAGATGAGTGTGAAAAGAGTTTTCAAACATTGAAAGATAAGCTTATGTCCGCTCTTATTTTGTCTCTACCGGAGGGGCTAGAAGGATTGTTATGTATTGCAATGCTTCTAAAGTTGTTTTGGGTTGTGTGTTGATGCAAAATAGGAAGGTGATAGCCTATGCTTCTAGGAAACTCCAAGTGCATGAAAAGAATTATCCTACTCATGATCTTGAACTAGCCACCGTGGTGTTTGCTTTGAAGATTTGGCATCACTATTTGTATGGAGTGCATGTTGATGTGTTTACCCATCATAAGAGTCTCCAATATGTGTTCACTTAAAAAGATCTCAACTTGAGTTAAAGAAGGTACTTAGAACTTCTTAAGGATTATTATATGAGTGTACACTATCATCCTGGTAAGGATAATGTTGTGGCGAATACTTTGAGTAGGGTATCTATGGGTGTCTAGCTCATGTTGATAGTGGGGGCATAGAGATAGCTAAGGAGGTCCACCAGTTGGCAAGATTGGGAGTTAGGTTGGAAGAGGGTGATGATGGTGGTGTTGTTATTATTGATGGTTCTAAATCTTCATTGGTTGAGGAGGTGAAAGCTAAGTAAGATCTTGACCTTGCTTTGTTAGAATTGAAGGCATTGGTAAAAGAGGGTAAGATGGAGGTTTTCTCTCAAGGGGGAGATGGTACCCTTAGATACCAAGGGAGGTTGTGTGTGCCTTGTGTTGATGGCTTGAGAGAAAAGATTCTTGATTAGGCTCATGGTTCTACTTACTCTATTCATCCCCGGTCTACTAAGATGTATAGAGATTTGAGGGATATGTTTTAGTGGGGAGGTATGAAGGAAGACATTGCCAAATTTGTTTTCGAGTGCCATAGTTGCCAAAAAGTCAAATCTGAGCATCAAAGGTCAGGTGACCTAGCCCAAGACATAGAGATTCCTACTTGAAAGTGGGAAGACATTAATATGGATTTTGTGGTTGAGTGGCCCAAGACTAGAAAGAATTTTGATTCTATTTGGGTTATGGTTGATAGGATGACGAAATCGACTCATTTTCTATCCGTTAAAACTATATATGGGGCTGAAGATTATGCTAGATTGTACATTCATGAGATGGTGAGGTTGCATGGGGCTCCTTTGTCCATCATATCGGATAGTGGTGCACAATTCACTTCACACTATTGGAGGTCCTTCCAAAGAGGTCTTGGAACCAAGGTAAAGCTCAGTACGGCCTTTCACCCTCAAACGGATGGCCAAGCCGAAAGAACTATCTGAACTCTTGAGGATATGCTGAAGGCTTCTATTTTGAAGTTCAAGGGTAGTTAGGATGATCATCTTCCATTAGTTAAGTTTGCTTATAACAATAGTTATCACTCTAGCATTGGTATGGCTTCTTTTGAGGCCTTCCATGGTAGACGTTGTAGATCACCGATTGGGTGGTTTGAAGTTGGAGAAATGGCCTTTTGGGTCCGGATCGAGTTATGGATGGTATGGAGAAGGTAAGGATGATTAGAAAAAGGTTGAGACCGCCCAATGTCGCCAAAAGTCTTATGTCGATGTGAGGAGGAGAAAGCTTGAGTTTAAAGTGGGTGATTGGGTTTATTTGAAGGTATCACCCATGAAGGGTATGATTCATTTTGGTAAGAAGGTTAAACTAAGTCCAAGATTTGTGGGTTTGTATAGGGTGATGAGGAGGATTGTGAAGGTAGCCTATGAGTTGGAATTGCCTAGTGAAATAGAATTGGTTCATCCGTTTTTTCATGTGTCTATGTTGAGGAAGTGTATGGGTGACCCTAATGCTATTGTGCCTCTTGATGTTGTGGGAATAGTTGAATACTACTTGACTTATAAAGAGATTCTAGTAGAGATCTTGGATAGACAAGTGAAGAGGTTGAGGAACAAGGATGTTGCTTTCGTTAAGGTCCTTTGGAGGAATCAACAAGTCGAACGTGCTACATGGAAGGCCGAAGCAGATATGCAAATGTGATACCCCTATCTCTTCCATCATACTAAAGCCTAAGATACTAATTCTAAGTCTTCTATGTGATTTCATGTCTCATGTTACAGCCCCTAAGTCATTTGCATGCATTCATTTTTATATTGACAAAGTTCATGGTGATTTTACACTTATGTTGAGATTTTAAAAATGGTGTTTTAAGTGCGTTATTGCATTCTTGTGGGGCTGATTTCTCCATAATTACTCTTCTCATATATGTTTCTTTAACATTCGGAGTTGAATATTCCTAAGGGGGCGATATTGAAACAACCCCAAAAAGTGTTCGAAAATGTGCTTCGAAAGTGCCCGAAATTGTAATTCCATATATCTCAAAATTTCTACGTGATATTGAAAATCCGACTTCGTATGCTTGATCAGAGGGTCAAATTGAGTGAGAAATAGGTCTAACCCAATTTTAAAGCAAACGAATCACAATTTTATTTTCCCAAAAATCAAATTCCAGTGACAATCTGCGCTTCTGGCGCGACGAGCCAAGGGCGCGCTACAGTGTAATTTTTGTTCCATTTTTCTATCTCGGTCCATGGCTTTTGGGTCTTGAGCCTAAGTGTTCCCAAGCGTGAAAATACTTGTACTTAGCCTTATTTCACCCTGATATCATTCAAGACATTCCCCAATACTCACTCAAACACTTAGACTCATATTTCACTCCAAATTTCAAGCCCCAAAACTCATCCGAATCTAAGAATTTCACTCAAGCTTCAAGTCTCCATCTCCAATCTTCATCAAGTTATTCTCCAAAGTCAAGGTATCAACCATTAGGTTATTTCACCTATGGTGCCCAAGCTTCCATTTCATCTAATTTACATGTTTTTAAGTTGATTTTACCTGTGGGTCTATTACTATGGATTTGACTATGAACTATGTTAGGGTTTTGTAAAAGTGTGACTGTTTTAGCATATGTTGAGCTATGAATCATGGATCTAACTTGAGATTTGATGAAGGGTTTTGATGTATATTGTATGATGGTGTTACCAAGTATTGGTGGGATAATTTACTTCAAGATTTCTTGCATGATTTTACTCTTTCATTACATGATTTTACATTAGCATTGCTCACCCACTAAGTGTTTGATAAAATGTCCAGATTCTTATTCTTGAGTTTTTGAAGGCCTAATGCTTTGCATATGAAATATATGACTTTATGGTGATGAAAGTATGTTGTATATATGTTTATTCCATGATGAACTTCCATAGTGTTGTGAGTTGACCAAGCCTAGCTCGGGGGGTTGTAGGCCTGGGTAACCACATCAAGAGGTTGGTACCTTGGTTGCCTAGTACGGGGGGTAGTAGGCCCTTATAACCACATAGAGGGGTTGGTACCTTGGTTACCTAGTACGGGAGAAAGTAGGCTTGTATAATCATATTGAGGGGTTGGTACCTCATTAACCACATCGAGGGGTTTGTACCTTGCTTGCCTAGTACGGGGGATAGTACACCCGTATAACCGCATTCAGGGGTTGGTATCTCATTCGCCTCTCCAAGGGGGTGGTAGGCCTTGGATATTATATATTAATGGTCACTTTCTACACATGTACTTATTCTATATAAGTATGGCTTACGTCAAGTATCCTTCATTCATGTCATATTGTTATTATGCTATCTATGACCTATGATATTGCATTTTGCTTATGTTGCCTATATATTGTTGCATTGCATCCTACAAATTTAGTATATTCAAATGTACTAACGCATACTCTATGCCGACATTATATCGCCATGTATGAACCGGAGCCCCGCTTGATCCTCTTCCTCTTCCACGTGGCTATTACGATTGTTTCTCAAGCTAGTTGGTGAGTCTTACATTTCGGGGACAATGTTTATGATCTTATGCTATGTATTAGAACTATCTTCTCTTATGAATGTATTGTCTATGAGGGTGACCTCGGTTGCTTATCTTGGCCCCCGCTAAGTGTCTAAGTTTTAGAGGTGTTATTGGACATGTCTTTTATTATGCTATCAGCTTTGACTCTCTCTTGAATGTTGACGTTTGTGATATGAAAGTTGTCCCTTAGCCTCATTTATCCCTATTTACTATCTCTTGTTGTATTATATTACTTCCGCGACCAAGGATATGTAATGATACGTTAAGAGGCTTACTTAGGGTCTCTTGGGTTTCCCATGCACCATGTCACATCTAGGCCCTAGGCTTGGGTCATGACACCTTTAGTAATGGGTCGAGTATACCAATCATGTCTTATGTCGTTGGCAGACTATGAGACTTAGGTGGACATGATTACCCTAGATATGGTAGACTTTGATATTATGTTTGATATGAATTGTCTATATTCATATCGTGCTACTCTTTATTATTATGCCAAGACTGTGGGATCTTAGCCATGCCAAGCAGAAAGCGGATAGAGTGGACAAGTTCAGGGGGTTCTTATCCTAGTAAGGTTATTTCATAAATTTGGGCCCAAAAGTTAATTGATAGGGGGGGTTTCGTTTATTTGGCATCTATTTGTGATACTATTGCTGCACCACCTTCCATGGATTCTATTCCTGTGATTTATATGTTTTCAAATGTATTTCCTATCAACCTATCAGGAGTTCCTCTTGATAGGGATGTTGACTTTGCTATCGACCTTAAGTCGAGCATGAAACCCATTTCCATTCCTCCATATCGTATGGTGCCAGCTGAGTGGAAAGAGATAAAAGAAAAGCTCCATGATTTTTTGAGTAAAGGGTTCATACACCCTAGTGTATCACCGTGGGGATGCCCCAGTCCTATTTGTAAAGAAAAAGGATGGTTCCATGATGATGTGCATCAATTATCGGCTGTTAAACAAGGTGACTATCAAGAACAAGTGTCCACTTCCTCATATTTATGATTTATTTTATTAGCTTCAGGGAGGAGCATTGTTCTCTAAGATTAATGTGAGGTCTAGGTATGATCAGCTGCAGATCAGGCCTTCAGATATTCTTAAGACAACCTTTCAGATCAAGTATGAACATTATATGTTTCTTATCAGGTCTTTTGGTTTGACTAACTCCTCGGCAGCATTCATAAAGTTGATGAATGAGGTGTTCTGGCTGTATTTAGATTCATTTATGATAGTCTTCATTGATGACATTTTGGTTTATTCTAAGACCTAGGAGGATCATGTAAAACATCTGAGAATTGTTCTCCAAAGACTTAGGGAGGAGAAGCTTTATGCTAAATTCTCCAAGTGTGAATTTTAGTTGAGTTCTGTGGCATTTTTGGGGCATGTGGTATCCAAGAAGGACATCTAGGTTGATCCAACAGAGACTGAGGTCATTCGAGGACTAGGCCTACTTCAGTTATAGAGATTTGCAGTTTTGTGGGTTTAGTTGGTTATTATTGTCGTTTTGTGCAGGGTTTCCCTACTATTGCAGTACTACTAACCAGACTCAGAAAAATATTATTTTTCATTAGTCTGATGAGTGTGAAGAGAACTTCTAAAAGCTCAAATTACTATTGCCTACTGCTCTTATCTTGACCTTACCGGAGGAAGGTGTTAATTTCACGACTTATTGTAATTTTTAGTGGTAGGTTAGGTGGAGTGTTGATGCAAAAAAGATAAGGCCATTGCCCATGCTTCTTGGTAGTTGAAGGCCCATAAGACAAATTATCCTACTCATGATATGGAGTTGGCGGTGGTAGTTTTTGTGTTGAAGTTGTCGCGTCACTATCTATATGGAGTCCATTGTTGAGAAATTTATCGACCACCACAGCTTACAGTATATTTTCAACTAGCGGGACCTGAATTGGAGACAAAGGATGCGACTATTAGGTTTGAGGAGTGGCCTTTGGCTAGAGATGTTCAGAGATTAACCAATTTGTTAGTGACATTGCAGCTTTCAGATACGGGTAGAGTGTTTGCTTTCATAGAGGCCTTCTCATCTTTGCTAGATCA
>DF357901.1:124348-145780 GCA_000787875.1 Solanum virginianum | reverse complement strand
GCCCTGTCCCATCTTCTGATTCTATTTGTCTGTATAGAGGTCTGTGGACGCCTGTGAGTATGGGTTGTGGTTGTGTGCATGACTATGTACATATGATATGTATGTTGGGCGGTTTAACCGTAGCGGTAACCTTGTCGGCCCGCATTTGTATATATATATGTGGTGTACTGGGACAGGGCTTGGGTAGTCAGTAAAATAAAGAAAACTCTGCTGAAATTTCTGTAAAATAAGATATGTATTTGTTGTCTGGCTTTGTATTTGCGTCTGGGTGCCTAAATTGGGCACTAGTCACGGCCCACGGGGTTGGGTCATGACAGAAGGCTAAGTTGAGGGTGGCTGCATTGGTGGCCCTGGTTTGAGGCATATATATTGTGTGCTTCACTTTAAGCTAAAAGCCTAAGTTGAGGGTAGCCCTTATTGTGGTAAAGTAACAAAAATGAGGTAGTTAATTGGGGTGAAAAGAAAGAAAATGAATGATCATGAGCCCTATGAAGAAAAAGAAAAGAAAGAGTGCCTTCAGTTGAAAAGATTTGGAACGATGAGTTCAAAATGAAGGCAAATGAAGAAAAAGAAAAGAAAGAGTGTCTTGCGTTGAAATGATTAGCAAACATGAGTTCAAAATGAAGGCATAGCTGAAAAGTGAAAGAAAAATCCTGGGAAAAGCTTGAAATGGGGAAATAAGGGAAGATTTAGTGAAACGGTTGGATTATGAAAGCAAAAAGTGCTGGTAAATATGGTTCAAGGATAGCTTTTAGTCACTATTTGCCAAAAATACTGTACCAATGCCTCCTGAGCCCATGTTACAAGCCAATAAGTCCTAAAGTGATCCAAATCCACTTTGGCACCATATCGAAAAAATTAGTATAGGGGCAAGCTTATGGTGTTATTCATTGTGCATGAATTTCAATTGTGAGAGTGAGAATATTTCCTCAGTCCCTGTGTTACGAGTCATAGGTTGTGTCATAGAAAGAATGAGAGACCAAAAATAAAAATCTACCAAGTGAAGGTCACCCCTACGAGCCCAGCCTACGAGTTGTAATACATACTACGACTCATATAGGTGGACTCGTAGCAAGAATTAGAGAGCCAAAATGTTGGACCAAAACCTGAAGACCAAGACTACGAAACAAACATATGAGTCATAGCCCAAGCAATGACTTATACCTATGGGTCATACCAGTTCAGTCCAAGATACCAAGAACCTGATAGGGGACCCCGACTATGACTCGTAGGTCATCCTACGAGTTGTAACTGCGAAATTTATCAGCTACCATCTGTCTTTTCTATGTAAATTCTAGGGTTATTTTGTATATGCTATATATAGTTTAAGTTAGGTTTTTTGAGGGAGTTCGACCAGTAGACATTTCACAATTACATTTTGAAGCTTTTCTTAGGTTTTATGGTAGATTATTATTCTCTCTTGGAAAACCTATTTTGGGGATTCCAAATCTTTGCTTGTACTCATTATTGATCAATCAAGCTTATGGGTTTGCAACTTGTGGTGACTATCTCCTTCATTGTTATTGGTGAAACTCTCAACTATGTCTATTATATGCATTCTCGTATGTTTTGCTTTAGCCATGAGTAGCTAAGCATCCATAACTTGGGGTTGTGGAAATTATGGGTAGTTGACTTGAAATCACCTAGTTTTCTTGCATTTCTATGATTGGGGTTTTGCACGTATTTATCTATTTTCCTTCATTTGGTGGTGGCCAACACCAAACCCTGCCTACTATCATGATGCCGACAAAGGTAGTGACAAATAGGAAAAGGAAAGTAGATGATAGAATTCGATTGATATATTCTCATCTAATCAACAAACCTGACCAAGGGGAGGTTGACTGGGACTATTGGAAACGGTTAGCTGGCACACCATAGTGGCCGACCAAGCGCCATGGTGAAATTCAACCTTCACCTTCACAAGAGGGATGGAAAAACTCAAGTTACGGTCTTGTATGCGACTCACCAATTATAGTTATGTATCTAGAGTAATGAAGTCGATAAACCATGGGGAACACAATTCCCAAGTTTTTCCCAAAATTGAGTATTTCCTTGCATTATAGTTAGTGTTTGTTTTTAATCACAAAAAAATCCTACTAATTAGAGATTGTAGTCATAAATACTAGAAATGATTAGTAGTGAAGTCTTGTAGTCAAACCTTGTATTCCCTGTGGATTCGACCCTAACCTCGGTTAGGTTAATTACTGATAGCGACCGCTTTCTTATTGGAGAGTGACCATCATCAATTATGCATTTTTCCTATGGTGCCTATCTCTTGTTGCATCGCATCCTACATACTTAGTACATTCAAACGTACTAACGCATACTCTATGCCTACATGATCTAACAATGTAGGAACCGGAGCCCCATTTGATCATCATCCTCCTCCGCATGGCTAGTATGAATTCTCTCAAACTAGTTGGTGAGACCTTCATTCTGGGGACAATATCTATGTTCTTATGTTATGTATTACGGCTCTCTTTCTTTATTGTATACTTTGACTATGAGGGTGAGCCTGGTTGCTTGTCTTGGCCAATGCTAAGTTTTATGGTTAGACGTGTTGTTGGACATGTTATGTATAATGCTATGAGCTTTGACTCTCTCTTGGCTCTTGATGTTCAGGATATGAAAGATGTCCCTTAGCTCCAGTTATCCCTATTTACTATCTCTAGTTGTTATTTTATTACTTCGGCGACCGAGGATGTGTAATGATGTGCTAAGAGGTTTGTTTGGGGTCCCTTCAGGTTCCCCACGCGCCGTGTCACATCTAGGCTCTAGGATTGGGTCACGACATATCTAAATTTATTTCTATTTTCAAAATTATGTTATATTAAAAATACACATTTTATCTTCATATAAGGTCCCTATTTATTGAGTCATTTTGCCGTTGTCGAGATGATGTGACGATGAGGTCAACTGGTTCACTCGAGGACTAGCAATAGTCTCTAGGTGCTGCCACGCTAAGAGTATCCTCCTGGGGCATGACATATATAATTATGAGCTTATGAGATTAATTTAAAATAGAAAAGTTATATAAATTTGGTGGTAAGTAATTTTCTCAAGAGGATAGATGTTTCTCCACTTGCAAATTACCTTGATCAATAGACTTAAAAAATAGTATTTAGTAATAATATTTCTTTTAATAGTAATAATAATAATAATATATATTGTGTCAACTTTTTTTTCATTATTGGTTGTGAAACTAACAGGTGTATACAAAGAAAAATCTTTCGTCTGAGTTAGAAAAGTATAAAGTAAAATTTTACAAACAGAAAATTTAGAAAATTTTACATGACATATAATCAACTACTAAATTAATTAAGAAATCATGATTTTTTTATTATTTAAAATTTAAGAGGATATAATTGATTTGTATCTCATAATATATTAATGATATTGAATTATTTATATTAGGTGAATACTATTAGTATAAAAAGTGAAACTAAAAGAAGTTGGGGGGTTTTATCCATGAAGCAATGTGCAAAAAGTTTCTTTTTATTATGTTGTGAAAATAGAAATAAATTTTATATTTCATTGTGGTTGATCTTTGATTTTGCGAAAAAGTGTCAATAACTTAAGGTGCAAAATAAAAAATAAATAACTTTTTGTCTACAACTAGAATACCCAACTTTCTTTTATTTGGTTGTGAGAATGGAAACAAATTTTATATTTCATTGTAGTTAATTTTTTATTTTGCGAAAAAGAAAAAAAAAAGATAATAGTTATTAGGAGTGTTATTAATAACCTTATATGAAATTTTTATACTTGTCTTTTGACAGATCATGCAGTTTGAAGAACTCATCCTCAGAGAAAGTGTAAAGAAGTATAAGCAACGAAAATTTTTTGAAGCACAGAAAGAATGCATTTCATATTTCAAAAATTGCTATAAGATGTTCTAGTTTTTCTTTTACTAAAAGTTAAAAATATAATATCGAAGAATGCATTTCATATTTAAGAAATTGTTTAAAGATGTTCTATTTTTTCCTTTACTAAGAGTTAAAATATAATTTCATACAATTTGTATGTCTATATTTTCGTAACATTACACAATATCATTCTTTATAGTTAACTATGAAATTTAATTTGAATATAATCAATTTATATGTTTTCATATGTGCACGTATTTATATGTGTGTGTGTATGCATATGGACTTTTGCTGATCTGATTTGTGGTTATAACTAAGATTTTAATAACTAGACCTGAAGGGAGCATTGAAATAACTGGTAAAGTTATTGTCATGTGACCAGAATATCACGGGTTCAAACATTGATAACGTCCTCTAGAAAAAAAATGCAAGGTAAGACAGTCATATGCATTTCCTTTTGGCTTGTTATTACTGTTTACATTCTTGAAAGCATGCTGAATGTAGAAACCCCTAATAATATGTATGGAAAGAGCATGGATACAGGTCGGTTCTCCCGAGCCTTATCGGCAACGGGTGTCAGTCCACCTTAACGGGACTTCGGGCGTGATAGAAATGGTATCAGAGCGAGTCATCTGAGGGAGTCTACCAAGTCGTATCTATGTAGAATATTGTTTATCGATGTGTTGTGCTACACATTTATAAGCAGGAGGCTACATAGCATTTAGGAGTGATCACTTTCTTTTCATTCTTTAGATCATGCCATAGAGCCAAGTGTAATAGGTGGATTGTGTCTAACCCCTAAATTGTTTTGTATAGCAAGTATGCCAGAAACCAGGAAAAACAAAGGTAAAGGAAAGGAAGTAGAAGTGGTGGTTAGTATACCCAGTCGGGTGAGACAACGAAATGAACCTCAAGATGGGTCTCTGTCGTAGACATCTCCAACTCCTCCAGCTATTGATGAACTAGGAAGTACTGAAATTTCCCAGAACCACCTATCAATGCTACCATGCAAGATCTGAGAAATACAGTCCAACTTTTGACTCGTATAGTTACTGGCCAAGGTCAAAGATAGGAAGGTCTAGTTATAGGTGTAGGTGGTGCGAATAGGGAAGCTAGCACGAGGATACGTGACTTCCTTAATTTAGACCCTCCATCCTTCACTAGGTCAGATCCTAATGAAGAACCACAAGACTTTATTGATCAGATTCAACGCACTTTAGATGTTATGTATGTAAATGGTACAGAAGCTGTCGAGTTAGTGTCATATAGGTTGAAGGGTGTGGCTATATTGTGGTATGAAGCTTGGAAGCAATCTAAGGATATAGATGCACCTCCAACTACTTGGAAGGAGTTCAAAGAGCCATTTCTCGACCATTACCTGCCATTAGAATCTTAGAGGCCCATGCAGATTAGTTCTTGAATCTCTATCAAGGGAGTATGCTCCTAATTTAATTGCTACTATGGCAGATAGAGTTCATCGATATGTGGGCAAGGGAATATGAGAGTGAGGGAGTATAGCCTTCAATTTAATTCCCTGGCCAGGTATGCTTCTAACGTAGTTACTACTATGGTAGATAGAGTTCATCGATATGTAGATAGATTGGATACGTATCTGGTCAGATACTGTACCATTGCTTCCTTGAATAAAGACATGGATATAGCGAGGATGCAAGCTTTTGAACAGAAATTGGAGGACCAGAGGCAAAGAAGAAGGACACAAGAGTTGGAAAGGGGGCAGGCCAAAAGGGCCAAATCTACGGGGCAATTCACACCATCCTAAGGTGAGCTTAGGCCTCGGTTTTCTAATAGACCGCCTAGGCCATCATCCTCCTACTCTGCAGTCAGTGCTCCACCACAACTTCAGGGATCTAGGAGAAATCAGTTTGGTCTAAGAGGTGAACGGCAAGGCGCCCGGATAACGGGATATTCAGTTCTGCAGCCGGTGCTCCACTATAACTTTAAAGGTCTAGAAGTAATCAGTTTGGTCAATGAGGTGAGGTACAAGGTGCATGGACAATTGGATATTCGACAGGATAGAAAATGACTTCAGAATAGCCTTGTAAATAGTGTGGAAGAAGTCATTCAGGTATATGTCGTGTAGAGACAGATGTTTGTTATTGGTGTGGTGCGTCAGATCATATGATGAGAGATTGCCCAAGGAGACATATGGGGGATATAACACAACCTACTGGATCAGTTATTGCATCATCATCAGTTCCTCCCTTAGCTAGGGGTCAACAAGCATGTACAAGTCTTGGTAAAGGTGTTAGAGGGGCAACTAGCTCTAGCGGAGTCCAGAATCGCACTTATGCTTTGGAAAGTCGACAAAATTTGGAAGCTTCACCCGATGTGGTCACAGGTTCATTCTCCATCTTTTCACATAATGTATATGCATTAATTGACCTTGGTTCTACACTATCATACATCACTCCACTAGTTTCTGGGAAGCTTAAGAGAATACCCAAATTATTGAACAAACCATTTGAAGTGTCCACACCAACCGGTGAATCGATTATAGCCAGAAGGGTTTATTATGACTGTGTAGTAACTGTTTGTGACCGTGACACATTAGCTGACCTTATTGAGCTAGAAATGGTGGAATTTGATGTTATAATGGGTATGGATTGGTTAGCTTTTTTCTATGCCACCGTGGATTGTCCAACTGAGAGAGTGTACTTTCATTTTCCAAATGAGGCAGTTCTTGAATGGGAAGGCAATATTGGAGCGCCAAAGGGTAAGTTTATCTCTTATTTGAAGGTAAGAAAGATGATATCTAAGGGGTATATATATCATTTAGTTAGAGTAAGGGATATGGGGACCGAATCGCCAACTCTTCAATCAGTTCCAGTGGTGAATGAAGTTGTTGATGTATTCCCTGAAGAACTTTCAGGTTTACCTCCCGAACGAGAAATAGATTTCGGTATTGACTTACTTCCAAGCACTCAACCTATTTCCATCCCTCCATATAGAATGGCCCCGGCAGAATTGCGTGAATTAAAAGAGCAGTTAATAGACTTATTGGAGAAGGGTTTTATAAGACCTACTGTATCCCCTTGGGGTGCACCAGTGTTATTTGTACGCAAAAAGGATGACACCTTGAGAATGTGTATCAAATATCGACAATTGAATAGGGTAACAATTAAGAATAAATACCACCTCCCCAGGATTGATGATTTATTTGATCAGCTACTGGAAAGGAGCTTCCAAGAGTTAAAAAGCAGACTAACTTCTACACCTGTGCTAATACTTCCATAAGGGATCGAGAGGTATGCTGTGTATTGCGATGCTTCAAGAGTTGGCTTAAGGTGTGTACTGACATAGCATGGTAGGGTAATTTCTTATGCCTCTAGACAACTACATCCATATGAGAAAAATTATCCAACATATGATCTTGAGCTAGCAGCGGTTGTATTTGCTCTGAAAATATGGCGTCACTATTTGTATGGGGTTCACGTTGACATATATACTGATCATAAGAGTTTGCAGTACATTTTTAAGCAGAAAGACCTAAATTTAAGACAGCAGAGATGGCTAGAGCTAATAAAGGATTACGACATTGATATACTTTACCACCTAGGGAAGGCAAATGTGGTAGCTGATGCTCTGAGTCATAAGGCAATCATAAATATTGGTGATCAGGCCATGGTAAGTCAAGGGGTGGCTGAGGATCTACGACAACTAGCTAGTTTGGGAGTTTGCCTTCTTGAAACCCCAAAGGAAGGGGTTGTTGTACATAATGCTGCGAAGTCTTCATTGGTAATGGAGGTGAAAGAAAAACAGTTTGAGGATCCTGTTTTACGACGACTTAAAGATAAGGCAAGTCAGGATATGACAAAGGGCTTTGACCTTACACAAAATGGAGTACTTTATTGCCAAAATAGATTATGTGTGTCAGATATTAATGGACTAAGAAAGAGGATAATGGAAGAAGAAATTTGAGTATAGCACTCCACCCTCAGACAGACGGTCAAGCTGAGAGCACTATTCAAACACTTGAAGATATGTTGTGAGCTTGTGCATTGGACTTTAAATGTAGTTCGGTGGACCATTTGTCACTTATTGAATTTGCCTATAATAATAGCTATCACTTGAGTATCAAGATGGCACCTTATGAAGCTTTGTATGGAAGGAAATGCAGGTCACCAATTGGATGGTTTGAAGTGGGTGAAACCACCTTGCTTGGGCTAGATCTAGTACAACAAGCCATGGAAAAATTTAGGGTAATATAACAAAAGCTAGAAACAACCCAAAGTCATCACAAATCATATGCGGATGCTAGGAGGAGAGGACTGGAATTCTCAGTAGGGGATTGGGTATTTTTTAAGGTGTCTCCAATGAAAGGGGTTATGAGATTTGGTAAGAAAGGAAAACTGATCCCGGGGGGCTTAATTCACTGCAAAGTTTTGGAAGTCCTTCCAAAGGAGTTTAGGGATACAAGATATAGGGCCATATAAAATTATTAAAAGGTGAAGGCAGGTTGCATATGAATTAGAGCTACCCTAAAAGTTTTCAATGGTTCATCCAGTTTTTTATGTCTCAATGCTTCGAAAATGCATAGGTGACCCATCCTGTATCACTACTATTGAAGATGTGCAAGTTACAAAAGATCTCACCTATGAAGAGGTACCTATTGCTATTCTAGATCGTCAAGTTAAGAAGCTAAGGAATAAAGAAATAGCTTCAGTAAAAGTACTCTGGAGAAACCAGAAAGTAGAAGAGATAACATGAGAGGCTGAGGACGCGATGAAATCAAAATACCCTTACTCATTTGAAGCTAAAGAGGAAGTCTAATAGGCAGAGTTGGGACATTAATAGGTATATGTGTTCGAGTACTTGTTGTGTTGTCAAAGGTTTGTTTAAGTAAAGGTTTAAACTTGGATAAGCTAACCAATTATGCTAACATTCGAGGATGAATGTTCCTAAGGGGGGAGAGGATGTAACACCCCACACCTTACATGTACCAGTGCTATGCACATGAAACATGATATGGATTTGTCAAATTAGTGCCTATTTTTTTAAGTGCTCGAATCTTATATTAAAGGGCGATATGTGCGTCTACCATTTAAGAGGGTTGAGTGTATACAAGTTTAAATCAAATTAAGGAGATCGCAGTCTTAAAAAAAGTGAGAGAATTGAGGTGCTTGTAGGACTTAGGAAGCTAGCAGGTGAGTCACCTACTTGCTTAACTTAAATTTGCTAGCTACATGGAGATGAGGCCCCACGTCGAATCTGTCCAAGTTCGATTATGAATAAAGTATGTGTTAAGGTGTAACTTTAGCCCATGTTTTAGCATCATAAATGGAGCACATTTTCAGCCCAAGAAGGATATAAAAAGAGCCAAAAGACATCACAATTTCTTTGATAATTTAGGCTCAAACTAACTAAGAGAAAGGGGGGAAATGGGCAGCAAAGGCCCATCAATTTAGAGCCCCTTAAGGCCCAAGTGAAAATTTAGGCCCAAACTAACTAAAGAGAAAGGAGAAAAATAGGCAATAAGGGCCCATCAATTTGGAGCCCCTTAAGGCCCAAGTGAAAGGGGCAACAAAAGGTACATTATTCACCTGGTAAAATAAAGCCTAAAATGTAAAATAAAGTCGGCCAAAGAAATACTTTAAAGGGGCTTATAAGTATCTCTTTCAAGTCATTTAACTTAGACAAAAAAATCAGCTTTCCAAAGCTTTCTCTCTATACCTTCTTAAAGCCACAAGGAGACTTTTAGGGTTCTTGGAGAAGAGCTAAACCTCCTTCAAGTCATTTAACTTAGACAAAAAATTCGCTTTCCAAAGCTTTCTCTCTACACCTTCTTAACCTTGCAAAGCAGCCACAAAGAGACATTTAGGGTTCTTAGAGAAGCCGCACACCTTGAGGGTAAAGGTAAGTAAGAATACTTATGTGTTTAGTATTGTTTTCTCATGAAAAACAAGAGGCTAAGCTGATTATACTTTTGCTGAAATTGCTGGACAACATGTGTTCCAAAGATTGTTGTACATTTTTCTTGTTTATTTAGAAGATTTTCTCTCTTTGGTTGGATTGATTATGAAGGGAGGCTATTGTTCTTAATGATCCTTGGTTCTATAACAATGTATTTAGGTTGCTACACCATTTTTACAGTCTGTAAAAGTGAGTTCTTGTATGATATCGCAATTATGTTCTTAGTACGAACTTGCGAGTCGGTAGTTGGGAATTGTTGTTCCGCAACCTCCATCTACTTTGGGACTATTTTTGGACTGTTTAAAAGTTGTTTTTATGTGTAAGTATATTATATACAATTTGGTTGAAGTTAAAACAAATTTGGTATTTTTGACTTCGAAGTGTAGCGAGACGACGTAATGTTATGCCGCCTACTTGTATGTTGTGTATAATTGTTATGTGTTGTGCTTTGTGGGTTTTTTGTGAGATTGTTATGGCACTAAACCAGGCTGCACATGATATGTATATCAGAATGTGTATTAGAAAATACAATTAGAGGCGGAAAGATTGAAAGAATATGCGCGGGTTGATAATTACACATTTGCGGCCCGTGTGTTGTTATTTTTATGAGATTAGGCTACCAAGATGTATCTATTGGATGCTAATGCTAGTTTTATCACCTACTATATTGTAGATAAATATTTGAAGGAAGGGAAGGTTATCTTTAGGTAATAGCGAGGTCGTACAGCTAGGTATGTAAGGCTACTTGATTTCATATTATTTAGCATGAAACATAGATCCCTCCTTGCCACGTAAAGGCAGTTACCAACTCCGACACAACTATTAACTGTGTCTTCACTCTTTCACTTGTTCATATACTCCCATACATAATCACTTTCAAATTTGCATACATATGTGGATACCAAGTTACATGGGTTCTTGTTGCTAAATAAAGTTCACGAGTTATTTCATCTCATACGCATTTCATTATTTGTGTAACTTACTCTTTTTATTGTCATATTGTCTTGTATGATTATCCACATATCACATGCTACATCTACAGTCCTACAGCTCCAATATTATGACCACCAAAAGAATCATCTCAAAAGTAGTTAAGAGGTAAAGTATATTGCTTATTGATGGGTGGTAACCCGAGGGGTGAAGAATCACCTAGCCAAGGTCGGTCCTATAATGGGGGTAGCCCAAAGGGTGAAAGGAAAAGCCTAGCCAGGGCCGATCTTGATATAGATTTACTACTGATCAGCTGGTTATTTGTACTACATGATGTGCACAAATTATACAGTAAAGATAAAGTAATAAAAAAGAACATAAATTCACCCATGCAATAGGATCAGGACAGTGAGAAGTAAAACTAGAGATCCTATCTGTGACAAAGTTTTGACATCCAGGCTTAATATGTAAAAAACAGAACACGTGGTACAAAGCTCCATCATCAAAAGAAACTGTCAAATGTGGTGTTTCTTTATGTTCTTATTTATCACTAAACTTTCTCTAATTTAACAGAAGGAACAGGAAATATAAGATTCTATAAGAAAATGTTACCGAAACTAGAAAGGGAAAATGCTTTGACCAAGAAAAATATGATTTCAGTCCATGGTGGTGCTTGTTATTTGCTTCACCGCTTTGATGTATCGATCACCACTTCTGAGTAGCAAATTGGGCAAGCCTGACACAGTAGTAAATGACTCAACAATCTGATATATATACAATGATGGATTGAAGGAAATAGTTTTGAGAGGGTTAATTCGCTTTCCAAAGCTTTCTCTCTACACCTTCTTAACCTTGCAAAGCAGCCACAAAGAGACATTTAGGGTTCTTAGAGAAGCCGCACCAATTGATTACTTTGTTGATACTTAGCCATCTGCTTCCACAACCAGCATGATAGACATGTTTGCAGGGAAGCGTGACCTGTCGGTCATTTCGTTTGTACTCCATCTGGCAGATAACACACCTGGAAATAAGAAGGAAAAATCCATCGGGATCAGTGTAAACGTTTCAGTACAAAACCTTGCCCCACATACTACACCAAGATAATCATGACAGAGTAATGATTTTTTGGGTAAATTAGTACTATAATAGATAAAGACGAAAAAAGAATTTCTTCAATAACCCTTGGGGAGGAAAACAAACAAAATAAACAAATAAAAACACACATAGCCACATACATGTATTAAACTACTCGATATGCACAAGAAGGCATCTCTTAAAGGAGGTCCAGAAAAGAATATGTGCAGGCAAAACATAAAAAAAGGCCATGATACCCCACCCAGGGAAATAGGTAATAGACAATCCTGTGGTAATAAAATACATACACATAAAGCCTCTTCAGAAAGTAGTTGGTATTGGAGGAAAATTCATTCTTTAGAGGATAGCATGAAGAATTGGTATATTAATGATAGGTACAAACTCACTCCCAAAGGGAACTATTCTATTGCAAGAAGCTACATAGAACTGATAGAACTCGTATGGAATGCAATGGTCCAGCCAAAGCACAGGGTCCTGGTATGGCTTGCTGGCAAAACAAGCTCCTGACTAAGGACAGATTGCGATGAATATATCAATTGATGATGATACTTGCTGCTTATGTGATAAACAATTACAAGAAACAGCTTCCCGTTTATTTTGCCATTGTGAATGGATCAAAGAAGTCGCCCAAGGGATTGAAGCATGGACAGGTATCACAATGCACTTTGGGGAATTGGAAAGAGTGGTGCTGACTATCAAAAGGAAGAGATGTAACCAATTTAAGAAGGCTATGTTGACAGCAATATGGGGAGCGTTGTACTACCACACCTGGAGGGCAAGGAATTGGAAACACTTTAAAGGAATCCATGTACAACTGGTTGAAGCACTAGCACAGATAAGAAAGGATATCAGAACTAGATTAGATATGTTTTCTACCTCAAAGAGAGCACATAGCAATGGAGAGTTCATGTATAGGTTGCAGAATTAACTAGTTTCATGTTTTCATGTTTCTTTCTTTGGTTGAGACTTGATTCTCGTGGCACCCTACCAGGTAGGTGGTCATGGAATTAGTTGCTCCTTAAGTTGTGACACGTTGGTTGATTTCTGGTAATAATACATTCACAGTTGTTACCAAAAAAAAAAAGGTAAACAGTAGATACCTTGGATTATTTAGATGAAGAAGATTGTTCATGAGAAACATAAGAAGTCTTTACCAATATCCCAAATTAACAAAAGTTTATCAACTAAAGTAAGGATGATCTGTATGACCTGGTCACATGTAGAAAACAACCCACCAGCCTATTATTAAAGAAGAAAACATAACCACCAACACAGAACGAGAAGTAAATGCACAAAATTTTAATATGTTACAGCTAGAGGATAATTAAACATAATTTTTTCCATTTGTTGCCCTTATTTATAGGAAGAGATTCTCAATGGTTTGTTCTACCTTTCCTTTCTTGATTTCTTTCTTGAGAATAAGCCACACTTAAACTTTGTGACTGGAAGCGAGGAGATTTGATCTTGAGAAAGGCCTCTGCTTTGAGTTCCAACAGCCTCCCCCAACTCAAGTAATTCCTGCAATTCAATCCACATTTTATCCAAAGGAATTAAAGCGGCAAGCTTTACTATGTCTCCACTATAAATATTCAGACAATCCAAAAAAAAAGAAGTCCACAATATATCTCCAAATAATCCATGATAAAGTAAACTAAAACATTACTTATGGATCATCACTTAACAAGGATAGTGGAAACAGTCATTAAAAGAAAAGATTGTTGTTGTCTTCAATGAATTTCTGCAGATAAGAATGAAGAGTATGTAACGCATGTTTGTTAGTTACAACACTCATCAGCTACACTATTTCTAGCATGATTCGTCAAGAAAGTAAATGAATTCTCTTAAATAATAGTCTGACTGTATGGTATACAAAAATGATGCAATGACAAGAACGAACAGATGTGAAAATTTTCATAAGGAGTTGTGAGCATCAAAATACTCTTTAGCAATATAGTAGAATAGAAAAATAAACTCAACGATCTCCTGATATTTCATATTTCTTTTCTCCATTTTTCTCTTTTTGCACGTATTTCATTCAAAGGATTTTTAAGAAGCTTATGTTACAATCTCAACAAAAAAAAAAATGATTTTTTTAAGAAGCTGCAGATCAACTGATGCAGGAGAAGTTTCATCATGCACTAGCGCAGATATCCAACATATGTGGACAAAATTTTCAACATTACATATGCAATTCGTGCTGGCCAGTCAGAAATAATTATGCAAACTATGTTAACTTCTAAATGAAGAACATGGCCAATGAGGATTCACATCCGTCCCCAAAACTTGTTTGGGACTGAGGCATAGTTGTTGTAGTTATTCTGTTAGCTTCTAAAGTTTTCAACTGTGTTTAAAGGACCCAAATATTTTTTAACAGTAAGTCTGAGTCTCCGTAAATCATTGCTAGAGGACAAAAGATTTTGCTACATAAATTCTTATCTGGGGTACAGATTTCCCCTTGTTTCTCTTTTTTTCAAACTGAAAGCATTACCACCAAAGGTTCTAACATGAAATCCTTTCCTCTTAGGTAAATAGAAAACAATGACGTCTCTTAAACATCAAGGAAAATAACCTAAAGAGCTCCAAACTAACATACCATATCTTTGAAAATAATGGAGATTTGTTCCTATAACTTCCATAATATTGACAGGTCAAAGCTATATTTTCTTATGATTAGAGAACACCCTCAAACAAGGAGCGGAAGAACTACAAGTCCAAACTAGTATATCAAAATCCAAGAAAATCAGTCAATGTCTCTCCCTATAAGTTGCACAATATTGGTTGGTCTAAGCTTATTCACTCAATTTATGTCTTGAGGGCAAACTTCAAAACCTACTTTGCTGGTCATCAGCTGCATGGAGTAATTCCTTATTTGAAGGACCTTTAAAGAAGTACAAAGCTAATAGAATCAAATTTTCCATCCATCTATGTCTGGTTTGATCATCTAATCATTAGACAGAATTTGGAAGAGGAAAGTAGTCCTAATCAAATCTAGAATCTGCAAGGTTATATATTGTAGCCCATGTAAATGTTTTCACATCTAGAACAGACGACATCACATCATTGACCTTAGACAATCAAAATTTATTCATGCAGTATGATGCCAACTATATTGAACAAGATGCCAAATTTCTTGCTCTAGTATTTTTATTCCTTATTTTGGCCTTATTTCTATATATAAGAGTTAAGAAACTCAAAAAATCAATTGTTCTACTCCATCTTGACTAAATTATTCTTTTTGTTATACTCGTGAAGTGGTGGCCAGCTTGTGCTCACCCTGACTAATTCCACGAGATACCTACTACCAACTTCTCTCATCTATTTGAGTCAAATATTTCTCTATGCATGAGCATTGAAAATGACATTATTATTGGAATCCTAATCTTCCATTCAGGAAAAGGCATAAAAAAAGGACCTATGACATTCCCTCCCATGATTAAGGATGTTTAATTCAACCTTAAGAAAACAGTGTGGACACTATCAAAGTTGAACCAAGAAACAAAGTATCAGTGCCATCTTTCTTTCGACACTAAGCCACCGTTTTCATCAGCGATGCATGTCACATATGTCCACAACAACAATTAAGCCTCAATCCCAAGCTAGTGGAGATTAGTTATACGAACCCTTACTATCCATTTCTCTCCATCTAGACTTATCTTACTCTAGGCATAATGGTGATAGAGAGCTGACAAAAAATACACTGTAACTTACAGGGCTCTTTTGTGTCGACCTGCATAGCTTTGAAAACGAATTCTCTGCCTTAATAACCTCTAAAAGAATACCGATATGAGATTCTGGTGTCTCAAAGTGGATTATGAGATAATGGTACTATCTGATGATGTAGAAGATAATGATAATACAAGTCTAATAATTGGAGATGACAGAAATTTTACAAATCAAACCTCATAAGTCATGTTGTCAGGGTCGATACTATCTTGCCAAACTACCTGCATTAATTCACAAAACAGATGAATGAAATAAGTAGTCAGTAGTTCTAGCATCATAAGAGGACAATAAAAGCTTCTTCACCATCTGTAAAAGAAACAAGTATGACCTATTCTTACTCAGCAGCCAGTAGCACTTTCCAAAAACATTAGCAGGAAGAGAAAATACAAGACTCCTCTAGTTAGTATTACATTTTTACCTTTTCTTTTGGGAATGGTAAATATAATATTACAATTTTTTCTTATTCATCAAAAGAGTGGTTTTAAAACTATTTAGCTGTTGTATTGTTTACAACAACTACTACCCAGTGGAATACCACAAACGGGGTTTAGGGGGGATAGAACGTACGTAGACCTTACCCTCTTCAGCTTTAAATCATTACTATAGTTACAAACAGGGGCGGAGCCACTATACTTTCAGGGGCTTCATCCGAACCCTCTTCGGCAAAAAATTATACTATTTATACATAATAAAAATAATTTTTTATGTATATATAATAGATATCGAACCCCCTTTGACTAGTTCGTGTGTTTGTTTCTTTAAATTTTGAACCCCCTTAATTAAAATCCTGGCTCCGCCATTGAATACAAACATAAAAGAAGTTTTATTCTTGTCGAAGTATGCAGATACTTTGAATAAGAAAAGCAGAGGTTATGGTGGATGTACATCAGCCAGACTAAAGACTGAAACAAAAGAGAAAAGAAGCATAACTTGGTATAAAACTTCATACCTCACTGTCACGAGTATTAGTTTGACCCCTCGGACCTGAAAAAGAGCAAAGGGTCATGCTTATCCATAACTTAATGTATCACAAAATTAGGAAGCTTTTTATGAACAGACACAAGCAACACTAGCAGAAAACAGAGACAAATGAGACTGCAAAATCAAAGGCATAAGGTCCAACACAAACATATCCCATACACTTTTTGTTGCGTTCAGATAGACATATATCCTTCTTAACTCTATCCCATCACAAATTTCAGATGCATAATCAATATAGTTGCAGCACAGAATGCATAATAGAAGAATGTGCTGGATATATGTTTCTCGACAGTCGCCTTACAAAAGAAAACTGTCACTATTAACTTTCAGAAATTGGTATATGGAAAACAGAAAGAAACATATAACCAGTTGCCGTAAAGAAGAAAAAGCCATAGAGTTTGGAAAAATATCTGGCATTAAAGCAGCAACCTGTAGTTTTTGGGGACTACATAAAGAAGCGGGAAGTGAAATTAGAATGTGTGATAAAGCAACCTTAGCATCTCTTTGACTTAGAAATGTATGATCTACTAGTATTTTGTACATCTTATCACTCTACACACACTTCTAACCTGTATTTACAGGCAAATCTTCAATTTAGTAAAAGATCTATCCAATCTAGAATCTTGGCACTGTGACCAGCTATTTCAGCATCCATACAGAATTGGTACTAAAAGAGATGGTCCTCAGAAAGACTGTAGCAGAGGCCCTTTTTTTTCAAGAAACAGCAGAAAAACGTCTCAGTGCCTTCAGAGAATCATTTGAGTCAACTGCTGCAGACCACAGGACCAATTTCATATGATGAGCATGAATCATTCAAGGAGTTATCAGACAAGGATTTGTTTGTTCTGTTGGATGGACTTCTCCTAACCATCCAAGTCAAATTTTGTTGGTTGACTAATGCACTTTGAGTGGGCACTGTGGAACACTCGTCCCAACATGAGGATGTATTACAATCTAGAATTACAGTGTTAAGAGATTGAACCTAGTATAAAAATGGCAGTGAGATTATCGAATATTGTGTCAGCTAAATAATTGACAGATAATAGTAAATAAAATGTGAGCACACGGAGATATCTTTACAGTAGATGATCAATAAATTATTCCTGATGCATTGTCCCTGCAATATTTTATCATATATAATACATACACAAGGCAAAAAGAATAAAGAAAGGAACTGTTGATGATGTTTCCGCATACACAGGCTTTCAATATTCTAGCTTTGTCAGTTTTCATTTTTAAAAGTTGAACATATCAACCGCAGTAGGTAGATACCGAATAGGAAGCTTACATTCCACAGAATTAGTGAGTGAATTGGAGCCCGAAATTTCCTCTCTAAGCACATTTGCAGCCACATTTACAGTGGCGGTTGAAGGGTTCTCTAAATGTCTATCATACTCCTCGATTCCAGATACATGATCATTCACCACATATTCATGATCATAATCGTAATACGAGAAACTGCCTGCTTCAGAATAACCAAATTTGTATGGATTGGTGCTGATGGATGGATATAAACTCTCCTGCAAAAAACAGGTTAGTCATATGTCAGTGTTATTTAAAAAGATACTCTACTTTCCATGTTACTGACAGTTTGATATAGACGAAACCGAAGATACATGAAGAAAATGTACATGTGGCAATTAATTGATATCCAAAGGTATCTCTAAGGTCTTCATCTGCTTAGCTATTTGTAGCAGAGCTTCTTTGTTCGCTAGAGCAATTTGAAAGCTAGTGTCCTTTAAATGCAGCATAGTGTAGTTGCTAATTATGCAGTTGATACATGTTCTATATGTGTACTGAGGCGTGGTTATAATTTTTTTCCATGAGCGCTACTAGAGTAAATGTATGTACGTATAGAACACCACATACTTAATAAACAAACTTCCACTTTCTCGTGGACATTTTTTTTAACAGTCTTTTTTTTAAAAGTCATGAGCACTGTTAGTAATATCTGCTTATCCTATCATGATTTTCAAAATGTCCAACTAATCATTGTTCCAATTGCACCCTCATTTGTACAGGTTATTTTGCACAATCCTGCATAACCGGGTAAAAGATGGAAATAAGGGAGCAAAATGGAAGTAGTGGAAAGCACGACATGAATACAGAAAAAAAATGATAAATTCCTGCAAAACTACTTACTACCTGAGCATAGGGAGGGTCGGCAAATATATAATTAACATGGTCATATGTAACACCTCCAAAGAAATCCATAAAACTTCCAACTGAATTATAAGGCATAGCACCATTTGTGTAATGAATTTCCATTTGCTGATTCCAGTTCATGGTGAATTACTATTCTGCAGCAGATTGCATATTCGCGATGTCAACTCTTAAAGCTAAAGCAGCAATGAAGACCACAAGACTCCAAAAATCATATTTACCACTAATTCTTCAGGAGAGCATAGAGATGAACAATCAACATACGAAATTCTGGTTCCAAGATAACAAATGTGGATCCTCTTCAGATTTGGCAATCCTATTAAAAGAAGACAATCAGTTTCTTTGTCATCAGTAAACCAAACCAGAAAGAATACAAGACAAAAATACATATGTCATATCCTTGCAGATGCACAAAGATTAACGAGAGGGAAAAGCAAAGAAGCAAACACTTCATTATCAAGAAATTGTAACTAATTCTTTCAAACAGAAAATTACAATCAATTCAAGTAAACAACATACAACATATCCGGTGGAATCCCACATGTGGAGTCTGGAGAGGGTAGAATGTACCGTCCCTCCGTAATCAAAATGATTGCAACAACAATTGAGCTAAAATTAACAACATATAGGGACATTATACTTGAGAAAATCAGAGCTAAAAGCAAGCTGCTCCATATCAAGAAACATCAAACAAATCAAGCAATAATAACTTGAAGTTGCAAAACATACACATAATTGAAAGAAAAGATTTTTTTTTCCTCTTATTCTCCAGCATTAACAGATTGCAACAATGTAGACGAAATTAAACACCAGATTTGTCACATTTTACTTGAGAAATTCGGAGATAAAAGCTAAACACTCTGTAGCAAGAAAATTTCAACTAAATCGAACAGCAACTCCTGAAAGAATGCACAAGAAATTTGATACTTTCAGGTCTATTTGTTTTCCTTTTCGTTCAGTACAAAAGAGTTCTCCACGGATCTCAACAAAAATTACAACCATATATAGGCATATTATACTTGAAAAAAAGACGAGCAAAACCAAATTTCAACTGAATCAAAATTCCTTTTTATTTTTTGTTAAATTATTTCCAGCATTTTCTCAGAAACCAAACGGATCGCAACAACAATTAGGAGGCTATTAACGCCACATTTGCTTGTATAAAGAAACCCAAACTCCTCGATAGCCTATCATCAATTCCCTTTTTTATTTTTTATTTTTTTGAAATAAAAAACCCGGCAGAATGAAGAGAAAGATTTCAGTCAGGAACAAACAATTAAACCGGAATTTGAGTGGAGAAATGGTTAGCTGACTGACCATCGAGATTGAGAAGGAAAACAGAATCAAACGGAAGATAAGGAGGTGAAGAAAGGAAGAATTATAAAGAGAATTAAAGAACCGACATTTGTTTTCTCGCTTTATTGAACGCCTTCTGCAGTATTCCTAGCTCATCAAAGTTGCTCTCTCCTTTTTTCCTTTGTGTGAAAATGCCATGAGAGAGAGAGAAGACGAAGACAGAGTTGCAAACTGAGTATTTTCACCTTTTCTCTCTCTGTCTACTCCTATAAAAGATGGATATGGAATAATGTATAACCTATAAAGCGCATTGTACAATGCCTGCTATTTTCTTCCCTACCCCTTTTTTTATTTTTGTTTTTTCCTCTTTGTACTCTCTCTTTATACAACACATGCTAGTTACGACTTACGAGTAGATTATTACTATGAGAAAGGCACAGATTATTAGTTTCATATTTGAGTTAATGATAATTTTTAAAAGATGTTTTTACTTGACTAACTAAATTTAAATACATCTCTGATCACCCACATGGCATTGTAAGTGGTCTCAAACCTGCAGAAGCATAGAGCTCTTAATAAAAAGTCGAGAGAAATATTGAAAACATCTCTAAAGAAGTATTAAAAACACCTGTTTCACAAACTTTTCGACAAAGAAAGGGACAAAGACATTGTGTGGGTAAGTTTGGGCATTCTGAGAGACTTCGGGACTTTGGGTATTGTACACATATTAAGGCTGCAAAAGTGAAGCATGCTACTCGTTGGGTGAACAAGGAAAAAGCAATAAGCTACAAGATCAGATGAGATTCTGATGGAGTTCTGAAAGAGAATGGATAGAGTAGGTCTAGAGTGGTTAACTAGTTTGTTCAATGTCACTTATAAGACAGCTAAGATACCTAAGGAGTGAAGGTGGACTACAATGATTTCGTTGTACAAGAACCAGGGTGATATACAAAATTGCAACAATTACGAGGATATTAAATTGTTACACCATATTATGAAAGTCTTGGAGAGAGTGATAAAAATGAGAGTGAGAAGGGGTGTATCTATTGAATTTATTGTCATGATCCAAGGTAGACTCTTAAGTGTGACACGGTGATCAGAACCTCAGAAGACCCTAACGAAGTCATCTTAGCATATCCCACATGAGCATACATAACTAATTAAAGCAATCAGACTAAGGAATATGAATGGAGATAAAATCTCAAGAGAATCTAGAAAAAAGAAAGTAAAGCTAAGCAATATGCCTGAATAAATGGACTTACACTTTGACATCTGAACATGCCTCTACTAACATAAGCGAGGGCATACGACAAACTTCTAACTTACCCTTAACATAAGGAAAAAATATAGTCTCAAAGTAAAAATACGATCCAAAACTAGCAAAAACAACATGATATGTTTATCCTCGAAATATGCGGATTGACTAATCAATCTCCAAGGTAAATCT
>DF357901.1:112716-124281 GCA_000787875.1 Solanum virginianum | reverse complement strand
TTGACTAATCAATCTCCAAGGTAAACCTGAACTAACCACAAGTAGAGTGAGAAAGAGCATTTGGCCTTATATTATAAAATAGTATAAAAAAAAAGAAAGTATGTTTTAATACTTTGAATGTATTAAGTATGTAAGTAATTTGTATAAATAAATATGAGATAGCATGAAACATAAAATGTGAGATGAAAGACAATAATTAAGTAAAGTGTGAGAAGTAAACATAAATAAAGCTTATGGTCAAGGCATCAAAAGATAGTAAAAGCTTTGAAGGTAAACTTGATCATTTTGTGGGATGTCAATCTTAGCGACAATAAGAACATACGAGCTATAATATGGAATTCAATGTAACTCCCACGTTGAGAAGAGAGAGGATACTTTGTCAAGGTAGACTTTGTGAGAACCTTTAACATCATGAGGTATATGTCGATCTACTAGCTAAGCTAATAAGGTAACCTATAGGGGCACGTAGTTCCGAGCAACCTATGAGGCTGCTATTAGCATTCCCTTGGGAAGAAAATCTTCATCTTTTGGAATCTTACCTCAAGTTTTCTCGGTGCTAAGTCAAATCCCAACAAAATAGATATATAATTCAATAAATCATATCATAAACTTGAAATTATTAAGTCATCATTATAAATAGAATATCTCATTGAAACCTTGGTAATTCAAGGAATGTGATAATTATCTTTATCATATTTAGAATCCATGAGTAAGTGAACAAAATCCGTTCACCATCTTTAATTCTTTCTTTGAGGACTTCCATAAATTATAACTAAATATTTTTATGAAATTTGAGCGAAGTCCTTTATCATTCATAATCATAGTTCATAGTAAAACTAGAATTACTTATATGGGTTCATCTCAAATCATCTTTAAAATATGTAATTCAATGAACTCATGCATAGCCATAAAAAATAATATCAATTGAAATCATAATTAAAGAAATTCATAGTGAAATTCATGAATCCTAGATATCATTATAGAGAATTTACTTGTAGATCTTAAAATTATGCAATTGATATTAATTCATATGTAAATAGATCAATACTCATACTATAAAATATAAGTCATGCAATGAGATGAAAATCCTCAAAATCCATGAATTTCATACTTAAAATTTGATTGAAATAGTTGGGAATTCTTTGGGCTCCATGGGTGAAAGGGACCCATAGATGAATATCAACATATCGCGAGCGAATTACTAGAGGAAAGCTTGAGAATTAATGGTGAAACTTGAAACCCTTGCTTGGATTTGAAGAGATCCCTCAAAGAAGATGAACTTGGAGAGAATTTAGGACTTTGAGTGAGAATTGGTAAATGAGGTGAAAGTGTAGCACAAAAATGGTTATAGAAGGTTTTATAGGGCTAAAATGATGTAGTTTGAGGTATGGGAGGCTAGGAAGGGACAAATTATCCTTGATTAAATTTTGTTGAACAGGGACAACAAACTAGGTCTACAACATCTACGATCCATGAGAAGCTAAGGACAACTTTTACGGTCCCATCCTATCTTTTACGGCCTGTAAAAATTTCTCGTGGATAAAGTTATATACCTTCTCAACCTGGAATAAATGACGATCAAGGACCATGATCTTTGGAACCACTAATGATCCGTAAATCACACTCATAGAACCATTCATAAATTTCTCAATTTTGCTAAGCATAAGGGTATTTTACGAGCCTCAATCATGACGTGTCATCAGAACTACGACCCATCCTATTGGGTAGTACAAAAAGTACTAAGGCTCCAATTTTTCCTATTACCAAGTTTCTTGTATGATACCCTCTTTCTATGGACCATATTTCCTTCTAAGATTTGTAATCTCAACTCGAAAAACTTGTTATTTTTTCAGAAAACCTTCTAAGTCATGGAGGCTATCTACAGCTTGTAGAATTGTCTACGGCCCGTAGTTTAGATTCATGATTACTCCACCAGCATTGATTCCTACATTTTCTTTCCTATTATGATTTTTTAACTTATGGAATATTACATTTATGCTTGGGTGATTGACCAAAAAAAGTTATCTCTTTTGTGAGGAGATTAATGAAAAAGTATCGAAAAAGAAAGAGGGACTTACATTTGATGTTCATTAACTTTAAGAAAGCCTATGATAAAGTCTTGAGGGAAGTATTGTGACAATGCTCAAAGGCAAGAGGTATATCGGTGGTCTACAATAAGATGATAAAGAATATATATGAGCATGCTATAATGCAGATAACAATGGTTGGAGAAGACTCAAGCACTTTCTTGTAGAGATGGAAATATACCAGGGGTAGACTCTTAGTCTATTTTTATTTTTCTTTGTGTTGGATGTATTGATGCAAGACATTCAAGATGAGGCGTCATGGTATATGTTATTTAGAGATGATATATATTGATGAGATAAGCAAATAGAGTTAATGTTAAATTAAAGGTGTGGAGATAAACTTTGGAGGTTAAAGGGTTTATATTAAGTAGGAATAAAACATGATACATAGAGTACAAATTCAATAATTTGATGCATGAAGTAGACATGGAAGCGAGGTTTGACACTCAACTTATCTCCAATAGAGATAGATTCAAGTATTTGGGTCTATAATCTAAGGGAATAGGGACACCGATAAGGATATCACACATCGTATTGGTGTGTGGATGAAGTAGAGGCTAGCCTATGAAGTCTTGTGTGGTAAAAAAGTATCATTGAAATTCAAAGATAAGTTACATAGAGTGATTTATAGGTCGACATTATTATATAGAACTGAATATAATGTAGGCCATTCAAGAACTTTCATGTGCAAAATATTGTTGAAGATAAGGATGTTAAGATGGATCTATGGTCATATCAGGAGAGATAAGATTACAAAAGAGGTTCTAGGATAATTTGTAACCTCCATGGTGGACAAAATAAGAAAAGCAAAATTGACATGGTTTGACCATGTGAAGAGGAGATGCTTTGACGTACTAGTGGGGAAGTGCAAGACGTTGATTATAGAGAACATGATAAGAGGTAAAGGTAGGTGAAAGAAATATTAGAGAGAGGTGATAAGATGGGATATGATGTATCTTTAGGTTAGATTATGAAAGAAATATTACAGAGAGGTGATAAGATGGGATATGATGTATCTTTAGGTTAGTAAGGTTATGACCCTATATAAAAGGTGTGGAGAATAAGTATTAAGGCAGAACGTTAGGAGGTAGGTTAGTGTTGTTTTGCTTACAGTGACAGTTGTTTGCAATGGTACTAGTTGTAGTATTTTAATTATTTTTTTCTATTTTTGGTCTATTTCATTATTATTATTAATAATAATTTGTACTAGTATATGTTGTTTATAGTATTTTGATTAGCATATGATTTCATTATTATTTTGACTACTTTTACACTATATCTTGTTATTTGCACTATTCATTGTCTTCTTCCTTTTTATATCAAGATATCTTACACTTGAGCCGATGATTCTTCATAAATAGTCTCTCTACCTCCACAAGTAGTGATAAGGTATGCGTACATTCTATCCTCTTCAGACCCACTTATAAAATTTTATTGGTATGTTGTTGTTTTTCCTCTTTTGCAACATGACATAACAAACAATCTCTATTCTTTAAAAAATAACTGAGGGACTCCGTTGGTATACTTATAAATAAATAATATTTTTCATGTATTTTTTGTGAGAAAAGATGGACATTTGTCAAGTTATTTTTTAAAAAAAAACATATATAAAAATGCAACAAAGTCCGTTGAATTTTTTCTATCATTTTTTATTATTATTTTAATAGTGTATAGGTATATAAAAATGAATATGCGTATCAATTTGAATCGATTATTGGTTAAAATCATAATGATATCAATTTAGTCAATTTTAAAGTTTCTAAAATCAAATAAAAAAATTATCATGATTTGGTTCGATTTCTTCGATTCTTCCAATTTGAAAGTAATGAATTTATTGAAGGCATACACATCTCGATAGACACAGTTACTTAGTATATGAGCAATTCAGAAAAAGCTCATCTGAATTCAATTAAGCAATAGTACTATATTTATTATTATACGAATAAAGTGATTTAGTAAATAATAAAAAGTTAATTTTTTAAAATAATTTTCATAACTTATAGAATTTTTATATCTATATAAAAAATATAATTAAAAAAATTTAAATTATATATTCAAATAAAATTTTAATTTTATAGTAATTTAATTTCATATCATAATTTTATATTGATATATTTTAATGTGCCCTTTAGTTTTTTTTCCTCTTTGAGAATTTTCCAATCTCAACTTTTTAACTCATTTGTTTTCTCATGATGATTGAAAGACTCACATGATCCCCTCACACGTAGCGCGTGAAGGATGACATCTTTGTATGGGACATTACGGAAGGCATGCAAACCCCAATTACTTGTTACTCTATGAGACGCGGCGGTGGCAGATTTAAAATTTTAATTCAGGAGGTTCGAAATATAAAAATATAAATATGTAAATAAATTAATAAAATATAAGTAAGTAATAATACATAATTTAATATCATTTTATTATTTTTAAATAAATAAAATGAAATATTGGGTTGAGTTTCTTAAAGCCGAAATGTAATGAAATGAAATAATTAAGAGAAGCTAAATAATATTCTCTCTGTTTTATATTAAATTAATTGTTAGAGAATTTTTAATATTTCAAAATAAGTGAATTGTTCACTTTTCAAGGGATGTGTTGGAAATTTTTTTTCAATTTTACCCTTTATTAATTAAGTTTCTAAGGTTGAGTTTTGTATGAGAAATAAATGATGCATTAAATGAGTGTGCGGAGTTTGAAAAGGGTAAAAATGGCAAAAACATGATTAAATTTTGTCTTTATTTTTTTCTTAATATGTGTGAATTGACCCAATAATCTATATCTATCTATATATAATAGGAGAAGCAAAAAGTGCTATGTGTCAGCATCACAAATCTTATTATTATTATTATTATTATTATTATTATTATTATTATTATTATTATTATTATTATTATTATTATTATAATGTTCTAAAATTTCAGATTTTCTAAATATTATAGTTTAAAAAATGTAATTTATTAAATATAAAAATCTTTTAAAAAATTAAAATAAAATGAATATTAAATATTTTTGTTAAATATATTAAATATTTATATTGAGAAAGAATTAATTAAAAAAAATTCTTTTTAAAAAAACAGAAACTACCCTATATAAACTGCATACTAATAATAATGAAAATAAATAAGTAATAATTTCCTAATATGCATATTAACTTCCCACGTCCATTACTTTCTCTGTTTTTCAAAATTGAATTTCAAAAAATAACTAACTTTATCCCTAAAAAACAGCTTTATCTCATAACCCACTTCTTTTTAAAAAAAAAATAAATTAAAATTGCTATTTCACACCTCTAAAACTAATTCTTCAAATAGGTGTGAAATGAAATTGCCTCAATATCAAAATAGGTGTGATGGGTATTTTTTTTAATGTTATATGTTTTAGTGAATTTTGAATAACAAAATTTGTGCACGCCTTTGTAGTTTTGTAGTATGTACTACAACTAATATGCAAATGATACAACATTAAAAATGAGAGCACCTTATACACATAAAATAAGCTTACTAAAACTTCTTATAATACAATTTAAAAATTATAATTCTAAAAGATTTTAAATAATTAAAAAAAATCTACTTTTTAATATTTAATTGTCATGTCAAAACTTAAAAAAAATCGTTAAAACATTTATGATCTAATGTACTCTCTAAGAATATAATTAGTTAAATCATAAAATAAATTTATTGTTAATTAATTTCTTTTGCGGGATTAAAGGAGTTCCAACATTACGAATAAATAGTTGTGTGGTTGTTAAGATTGCTTTTTTGGTTAAATGTTTATCCATATTTGGTGTTTTCATTAAATATAATTATGAGATTTTTACACTATTATATTTGATGCAATAAAATTAAAGTTATTATATGCATCTATAGATACATATTGAATGTAGCTTGAATGTACTTTCCCCCTCCCCCGCCCCCCCTCCCTTCCCTCTATTTCAACGTTCATATGCAAAAGAATTGATAAATGCAAATAAAAAATTATATTCTATTGCTAATGAAATCTTTCTTAAATACTAAAAATATTTAAAAAAAATTTAAGAAGTTACTGCATGAAAAAGAGTTAAAGTTTTAAAAAAAAACAAGTTAACCAAAAAAAAGACGTGTGTTTTTCCTAAAAAAAAGTTACAGTTTTATAAGAAAAATAACTAGAAAATACTAAATATCTATTTTTACAATTACTTTAACTTTTTATCATCTTTTTAAATTCAAATTTTAGTAGTAGTTAAGTACTATACTTTTTCTTAAAAAAATATTTCTAAATTATAGAGACACATGCAGAAAATAATTGAATTATCCAGTAAATAAAATTGTAGAGTTTACTGTTTAACTTTTTATAATTTATTTAAGGGCAAATAATGATTTTAGTCCTTGTGTTATTGCATTATTCAAGTTTTAGTCCTTGTATTATTTGACTAAGCACATTAAACCTCCAATTAATTGAAACGTGTGATATTGGTCCTTCAAATTAACGAAAGTTAAATATTTAACGGTCAAATAGCGATTTTAGTCTTTCTGTTATTGCATTGTTTCAGTTTGAGTCCTTATATTATTCGACTGAGCACATTAAACCTCCAATTAATTGAAACGTGTGATATTGGTCCTTCAAACTAACGAAAGTAAAATATTCAATAGAATTATTGGCTTACAACGACGAAGGTGTGCATGAATATAAATTATTCACTTGCTTACATTGTTTATATATTAATATATGATGGACTATATATAATAGAAGAGGAAAAAATTATTACATCATCATAAATAATATTACATCACCATAAATTATTACATCACCATAAAATTATTACATCACCAAAAATTATGGTGATGTAATATTATTTATGATGATGTAATAATTTTTGAGACGAGGGTTCCCAGGAAACAACCTCTCTACTTCTATGAGGTAGTGGTAAGGTCTGCGTACATTCTACCCTCCCCAAATCCCACTTGTGGGATTCCACTGGTATGTTGTTGTTGTTGTTGTTGTTGTTATGATGTAATAATTTTTGCCTCTCCTCTTATATATAGTCTATTATATATGTAACACCCTATGAAATTACTAAAATGCCCCTAAATTTGGTCATGCATACAACGTATCTTCCCAAGCTCTAATGGAAAATTCGAGATCGGATTTGCGATCAGTGCGAAAAATTGAGTTGGAAAATGATCTCGACTCGGCTTTAACGCGAAAAAATGCGAATTAATTTTTTCAAAGTGAGCTTAAAACAGTGAGGTTTCCGCGCCCCTTCCGCGACGCTGAGAGGATGCAGAACCACACTTTAATTTTTTTCAAAAAATTTGACGAAAATCGAATTTCGCAAAAAAGTGTATTTTTACACTAGTGCGCATCGCGCATTAGTGCATGGGAGAAGCAATTTTTTTATTTTAATTCGGGAAGGACAATTTCGTCCTTTTTGACATATTTTTATATCCCCCACACGATTTTTGAAGTATAATTCGTACAAAAGAGTTTTTAAACTCAAAACTACTCTAAGTTTATTAATTATACGCTAAGTCTAAGAGAGAAAAAGGAGAGGAAAGCAAGAGTTTCAGAGGGGAATTCAAGATTTTTCAAAGATTCGTCATTCCCAAGTATGTAAAGGCTACCCAAAAACATGGGATTGACCTCCCATGTGCGAAAATAGAGTTAGGATGACAGAATTCATGACTAGAATCGTGATTTAGGAGTTCTTGAAAGTTTTTTGAAAAATTCCTGTAAATTCTTGAATAATTGCTTTAATTCTTGTACACTATCTTGAATGTCTGTTTTCATTTCCTTAAACTATAATTTTATATCATAAAGTGATGATCATCATGCTTACTTTACTGTATATTTTCATTACTATGTGATTGTGACTGGATCCTTAAAATTTCCTCTCTATAATGACTTGAATAATAAATTTAGGGAATGTCTAGAATCTTGAATGTCTGAGAATGATGTCTGACTAAGTCTTAGTCCTGAATTGAGTGTGTGAATGACTGTGATAGCTAAAATTATTGCTGATAGAGTTGAATGGGAAAAAGAATCCCCTTAGATTGGATAGATATATAGTCTTGCCCGTAGAGGTTGGGTGGTGAGATTTCTTGATGGATTGACAGAATTATGAGCATATTGAGTCCTGTGAGGAGTATTAGCACCGAAATGGGTAAGAGTGTGTCCCACTCGAACCCATTAACTATGTGGCCAGCGTAGGAGAGGATGGACCGTGAAAGCGAATATTTTCTTTGTCCCAAAAGAGGACTTAACAGACTTTTGGATCCACTGACAAACTCGTCCTTTGGCCAGCGTAGGAGAGGATTGGATCGTGAAAGCAGATGTTTCCTTTGTCCCAAAAGAGGACTTGACAGACTTTTGGATAGCTAGTGAGGTGATAAAATCTTATCTCTTATATCTGAGTTGAGGCTGAGTGATTGATGAGTGTCAATTATACTGTTTCCTTTTCTTAGCCCGTTTTACATACAGTATATTCCACGTACTAACGCTCCTCTAGCGCTGCATCATTTTATGATGCAGATTCGATAGACCGAGGACTTCAGCAGCCCGATCGTTGAGGTTCAGAGCTCTTCATTCCGGACAGTGGTGAGTCCTCCCCAACATTCGGAGGATATTTATTTTTATGATTGGATAGTCTTTTACTTAATAGTTGGTAGCCATGGCCTGTCATGGTACCGTTTTAGACGATAGTGTAGAGGTTTCATAGACATAGATGCAGATGTTGATGTTGATGTCGAGGGTTCTTTTTCCTCTTACTTCTTTTCTTTATATTGAGGTTTTCGTTATCTATTCTGTTTTCTTATGATAGACTGATGTTGATAGTATGAACCCATTGATAAGATAACATTTGTATTCATTATATCATTTCTTTTCCGCTGATAAATTGACTGAACGATTACAAAGAGACCAAGTTGTCCGCTTGGGGGCTAGCAATAGTCTCCGAGTATCAGTCACGTCTAGGGTACCCTCCCGGGGCGTGACAATATATTAATATATAAACAATGTAAGTAAATGAATAATTTTTGTTTATACACGCCTTTGTCGTTGTAAGTCAATAATTCTATTGAATATTTTACTTTCGTTAGTTTGAAGGACCAATATCACACGTTTCAATTAATTGGAGGTTTAATCTGCTCAGTCGAATAATACAAGGACTAAAACTGAAACAATGCAATAACAGAAGGACTAAAATAGCTATTTGACCGTTAAATATTTAACTTCCGTTAATTTGAAGGACCAATATCACATGTTTCAATTAATTGGACGTTTAATATGATTAGTAGAATAATACAAGAACTAAAACTGGAATAATGAAATAACACAAGGAC
This sequence comes from Solanum virginianum, assembly GCA_000787875.1. Classification (NCBI taxonomy): domain Eukaryota; kingdom Viridiplantae; phylum Streptophyta; class Magnoliopsida; order Solanales; family Solanaceae; genus Solanum; species Solanum virginianum. Next base: position 114,878 of record DF357901.1, on the reverse strand, counting down.
TAAAATCGTTATTTGACCTTGATTTAAAATTCAAATTAACAGTAGTTTACTAAAAATTGTTCCTAAATCAAAGGAACTCATTAAAGAAAAACTAAAATATCTATATATGTGTGCTATTTCTGAAGCAGTTTACATTTTCTATATGAGGTAAGTGTGGTGTGATTTAATTTTCATTTACTTTATTTTATTAATAATAAAACAATTTTATCTAATGAGAGAGAAAAAAACCCGTCATATGTCAACACAACAAAAAAGAAAATTAATAATTTTTTAAAATACAAAAATAGGAGAAGTAAAAAATGTCACATGTCAGCATTATAATTATTCTTGAATTTCAATTTAAAAATTAATTATTTATAGTTAATTTAAATTATAAATTCAATTTTCAAAACAAAATATAGAAATATAAAACTGTTTTCAATATAAATTAAAATAGTTTCCGAAAATAACTTTAAATAAGTAGTTAAGCAATATACAAAATCGTAAAAAAGAATAAATCAATTTTCTTAAATGAGCATGAATTCTAAATAAAACATTATTGTAAAAATAAAAACGCATGCAGGTGTTTCTACTTCATTCCTAAATGTTTTAAAATTTGAAGTAATGACTTCCGCTCTTTATATTTTTTCAATATATACCAAAAAAAAAAAAAGGTAACCAACTAAAGATTTTCATGTATTTTCTACTAAAAAGAAAATTTATAAATTAATATTTAAATTTAAATTGGTGGTTACAAAACTGCCCCATACATATCCAATACATGCTCTTTTTTTCCAAAAAAATAATAATAAATATTTGAGTAATCCGTTCACTTTTTTCTTTCATTTATCGTTTAAAATTTAAAATAAAACAAAACAATTAAAACACACTCCAACTTCTTCACAAACTCTAAACCTATCCAATTATCATTTATTTTTCAAAATATTTAATAAAAATAAAATTAAACCACAAATTAAATTGACAGTTTTAAAACTTACTTTATGTGAAGTAAATCCAAGTGAATTAGAAAATAACAATATCTAAAATCCCTCACCCACTTACTTAACTTCCTATTCCCCAAAAAAATTCCTATTCCCCAAAAAAACTCAATCATATTATTCAATGACTTTAACAACGTAACTCTCAGTCTTTTATTCAGTTTTTTTCAGTGAAAAAAATGCTCCTTAAAAATCATGGAAAGGTAAATTTTTACATATTTTTTATCTTTTTTTTTTCTATGTAGCTTACGATATCAATGATCATACTTTATTTTAAAAGTTTTAAATTTTGAAGAAGGTCGATTGATTATTATTTATTTAAAATTTTAAAAGAAGATAATCAATTGATTAAGTTGCAATCAAGTAATTTCTGTGATGAATATATGTAGTTGAAGAAGAAGAAACATATTTTTCATCCTAAATTTAAAATAGGTAAATATTAAGATGAAAGATGTTAAAAAGAAAATTTATTCACCATAATAAAAAGATTTTATAATCAAGATTTGTATAAATATTGAACTTAAATATATAAGTGTTAATGGTATGATGACTTTCAAAGATACTTTTAGAGATTTAATAATTTATGTTATGATTATTAATTTGAAAAGATGAAAACTTCCTCAGGTTGAATAAAAAATTGTCGAGATAACTTTTGCATAGAAATAATAATTTAGTTATCTCCTAAAAATTGTCTTAACTATATATCTTTATAATAAAAATAGGCTATTAATATTTGACAATAGATTTTATTATTTTGTTACCAACAAATATTTGAATTTGATTAAAAGATATATTATTATATTTTAGTTGTAATTGGATTAATTTGAATTTGTAAAAGATGTATCATTGAAATATGGGCTCTCTTCAACAAAAAAGCAATATTTCAAAATTTGTTAAACATGTTAATTGAAGATAAAATATATAGACTTGAATTTGAATTTAAATTGAAAGAAAAGATATAATCCTAATTACTATGTGTGTATATATATATATATATATATATTAAGTCAAGTGAAAGACTGTTGAAAAACAACTTGACAATTTTAAGATAAAGTTAAAAAAAATTATCATGAAATTTTTTAAATGCAACATTAAAAATATTTGAATGTAATGCTTATAGAAATAGAATTTTTTTTTTTATCAACTTAAGTAAAACTAGAAATCCACATCTGTAGAGCTCTAAAT
>DF357901.1:94350-112652 GCA_000787875.1 Solanum virginianum | reverse complement strand
AACTAAATGAACTCTTACTATTTGAGATGATATAAATATATTTCGATACATTAGATTTACATTTTAAATGATAATAAATAATAAATACTAATAAATAAATAAAATAGTAATAACAGTCGTAGTAATAGGAGCAACAATAACAAGAAGAATCGTTATTATTATTAACTTACTGGGGGTAAGAATTAGAATATGTTTAAATTTTATAATACTATTTATCCTAACGTAAAGATAAAAATTAAAATCTGAACATAAAATAATTTTACATATATTGAGAGATGGGTTCTTTTGAATAACTATCCTATCGTTTCATAGTACTAAAACTTTGAGTATCGACAGATGCTCTTGTTATTCCCAATAAGATGACTCGGTAACAGATCGCTTCTTCCAAAGCACGCCCCGTTCGTTCTGCTCGCAACAATCCAATAAGTTCTCCGGGTGAAAAAACATTAGACATTCCATCTTCTGAAATCAACACTTTTGATGTTATTTGACGTACAATAATTTTTATATGCCTATTATGAATCTGCACCCCCTGAGAGCGATAAACCTGTTGAATTTTATTAACCGAAGAGATTCGACTTTGCGCTATAGTTAGCTCAGCACCAATCAAGAATCCCCAAGGAATTCCAAGAATTCTTGGTATACATTTGTTCCTATAATTAGACTACAAATTAATTTTAATTTAAAACATGATTATCTTTTATAATATTATTTCATAATTATAAGTTGAGTTTTGAAATTATCAATAAATTAATATTTATAATTACGTTTATTAATTGATCGCGCAACGCGCGGGTACTTATATTAATTCACTTAATATGAAACAGAAGGAGTAATGCTTTGGGATTTGAACCCTGAACATGAAAATTTATTTAAAAGGAAACCTACTATTATGCTAGACTTAGTTATTGTTTAGAGGGTTCAAGTTTAATATATATACGAAAATATAGAAAAATTACCTTATATATACAGTGTAATGTTTTGCTGAGGAGGTTCAGATAAATCCCGTGTCCCCTCCCTAGGTCCACCCCTGAGAGGTGAAGTGAAAATTTTATCTAAAGAATATATATATATATATATATATATATATATGTATATATATATATATATATATGTATATATATATGTGTATATCAAAAACCGTGTCCCCTCCCTAGGTCCACCCCTGAGAGGTGAAGTGAAAATTTTATCTAAAGAATATATATATATATATATATATATATATATGTATATATATATATATATATATGTATATATATATATGTATATCAAAAAAATATTATTTACCTAATTAAATAATATAAATTTTTAATGAAAAAATGTCGATTGACACTCTGGCTCCACCACTGCTTATCACGTAAAAAGAAAGTAACCATGCTCAACATCATACACATTCCAGAGTGTCAAATACTCGAATTAAATTTAAGTAAATTAAAATAAATTCAATTAATAAAAGAGCAAGTTATTCACCTATTCAAAACTTTTCATATTAATTTTGATGAAGTGATTTATTAATTTTCTTTTAAAATAAACTTTGTACTCAAACACCTCCTCGAGATGAAGGGAGTACCCATTAATAATTTAATATATCGCAAAAATAGATACCCCACTTCACTATATTTTAGAAAAAAGAAAAAAAAAGTAGGAAATAGTAGAAAAAGGCAATAACCGGTTTCTTGTTCTTTACTTCTTCATATCAATGGGATCCACCTTAGCTTTATTTTTCGCTTTGCCTTTACGGTTTGTCCAATTATACGTATATAAGAAATCTTTCTAAAAACATCCAAATCGACTTGAGTAAAAGCAAGAGAAAAAAAATTCATCCACTATATTTATAAGCTTTAGCGGCAATCAATTATCAGTAAAAATTGTATTATCGCTAAATATATTTTTAGACTTCAAAGATAATTGATAATGACAATCATATTTTGACACTTTTTGTAAATAACACTGAAACCTATGATGATATTGAATTTAATGACAATTAATTAATGTCGATTAAAATTTTAATATTTTTTTATTAATATGCATATTTATTGCGACTAGAAATTATTTTTGTTGTAATGACCATTTGACATAGAACTTCTTATTTTATTTTTTCATGAGAGCATTTTAAAAGAACTCTAGTGTTGGCTAACAATATATATATATATATATATATACACATAAGATTCCTACCTAGTTACCACCCTTATTTTGAGATTTTGAATTTGAATTCTGAGTATGAAACTTTTTCCGTTAGGAATCGAAATCAAAATATATTTTCTTTTGTCTTACATGATGCAAATCTAGTTATTTAAGATTTCAATACAAATATCGAATACAAAGCAAAAAAACAAAACAAAGAACTAACTAAAGAGTACTACTTTGGCTTTGGACCACAATAAATTAAATCTTAGGATTCGAATAATTAAGTAATTAGTGGATGGATATGGTAGCAAAGGAAGATAACCGAAGGAAGATACTTGCTCTAAAGAAAGTTAGCTATTGGCTATGGTTCGTTAAGAATTTTGCTCCTCAAAAACTCCAAAGCTTTAATCAATAATTTGAAGGGGAACTTTCCATTCAAGTTGTTGTAACTAATCTCCTAATTTAAGTTTTGTCCTTTAATTTATACAAAGTGAGAAGCAAATTATTTAAAGAAACAACTATTAATATATCATTTAAATTTAATTGCGATATGATGGTATTTACATAATAGTCAGGTGATTTTAAAATTATAAAATAATATAGACAACGGCATAGTCACATATAGTCAAGATGACCAATCAGACACCTTTCATCGAAAAATTATATTATATATATAAAAAGTTGTATGAAATATATCGATAAAAATTATTTTTCACACACACACACACACACACATATATATATATATATATATTAAATGTGAGACGCCCTTAATAAATTTTTTGGACTACTGAATATAAATAAATGCCTGCCTTGAACAGTCATTCGTGTTCTAGATCGTTGGAGAACTACAGTTGCCTCGATTAATTAATAAAGTGGATAATTAACATGTTTTGAGTATGCAATTTACAATGAAAATATATAAACCATTTTTTTTGACACTTCGATCTATTTATTGTGAAATGAAATGATTAAGTTTGTTTGACTATCATTAGGTGATGATAAGGACTTTTGATGGTTAACTTTTAGGTAAGAAAAAACTCCTTAATTTGTTTTAAAATGTTTTGCAATAGCCTATTGGCTAACAATCATGATCTTAAGAACTACCATAATCCTAACCCATTTTAGTTTTAGGAAATAAGGAGAGCTAGAATGAAAATAATATTAGAAGGAAATTGGGGAATATAAAATAATATAGACAACGGTGCAGCCACATATAGCTAGGTGGCCAATCAGACACCCTACGTCGAAAAATTATATTATGTATATAAAAATTTGTACAAATTATATCGATAAAAATTGTTTTTATTAATATATATTAAAGTAAAATTATTTTTTCATTGATATATATTAAATTTTGGATACCCTTAATAAAATTTTTTGATCACTGAATATACATAAATATTATTTTGAACAAGTTATTTGTGTTCTAAATGGTCGAAGAACTAGATTTACCTCAATTAAATAATGGAGTGGGTAATTAACATTTTTTGAGTATGTCAAATTTCAATGAACATATATAAACCATTTTTTTGACATTTCTATTAATCTATTTATTGTGAAATGGTTAAGTTTGTTTGACTATCATTAGGTGATGATATGGACTTTTGATGGTTATTTTTTAGGTAAGAAAAACTCAATTTTTTTTAAAAAAAAATGTCTTGCAATAGCCTATTGGCTAGCAATCATGATCTTAAAAACTACCATAATTCTAATCCATGTTAGTTTTTTAGGAAATAAGGAAGCTAGAATGAAAATAATATTAGAAGGAAATTAGGGACATAAAGAAAGAAAAATAAAATTTAATAACTTTGTGATAATCTTTACAGAGTGAATATTGTCCATTTTACTCTTTAGTTGACGTTTGGCCATAGATTTAAAAAAATTATTTTTAAATATTTTTTTATCATGAAATTGACAAATTTTAAAAATATGAACTTTAAATATTTTTGACCAGTTTTAATTTTTAGGATTTTCACTCACAAAATTTTAAAAGTTCACAATTTAAAATTTCAAAAATCACAACTTCATAAACTCAAAATTTATTAGTACCAAACAGGAGCTTATCACCTCCTCTGATCCCCTGTTTTTTTTTACCTTGGTATTGTTTTATTTCTATTTACACTGGACATCAGTGTCATGCTAGCACATGTCTAATATCTATTTTTTTTTTGTTTCAATTTTATGTGATAGAAATAGAATTTAGAAAATTAAATTTGTTCTTTATTTAATTTTTATATGTAGATGTAATTTACAATACCTTTTATGTTATTTCCTAATTAAATAATGCATGTTACCTTTTTTGTTTCATTTTTTGTGACGTCGATAGTTTAATTTCAATAATTAATCGAATTTTTGTTGCCGACTTGAGCAGCTGAATTAAATAATACATGTTACTTTTTTTGTTTCATTTTATATTACGTCAACAGATTAATCTCAATAATCAATCAATTTTTTTTATTCATTTTTAAAATATTAAGTTGTCAATTATCACGATTTATGGTATCTTTTATACTCTTATATGCAACATGTTTTTTTTAGAATTATTCTAAGTCATTAATTAGCATGCTTAGTAGTACGTATTATTTACACCATTTTAAAATACATAAAATACTAAAAATAAGATAAACAAATTAAAACGGAAGAACTATAAAAAAAATTATGGATATACCTTACTTCAAGCTGCTCAAACAGGGATGTTGACCTGCTGCCTGTTTGAGCAGGTGAAACTTCCCTTTAAAATATTTTAAGTTGTCAATTATCACGATTTTTTATGATATCTTTTACGCTCTTACGCAACATGTTTTTTGGAACTATTTTAAGTCATTAATTATCATGATTAGTAGTGTTTTTTTACACAAATTTTTAAATATATAAAATACTAAAAATAAGACAAATAAATTAAAATGGAAGAACAACAAAAAATTATGGATATACCCTTAAGCTGCTCAAGCAGGTATGTCGACCTGCTGTCTGCTTGAGCAACGTAACTGCCTCTTATATATTCAACTTTGTTTCATTTTATGTGACGTCGACAGATTAGTCTCAATAATCAATCAAGTTTTTTATTCATTTTAAAAATATTTTAAGTTGTCAAGTATCTTTTATTCTCTTATACAACATGTTTTTTTAGAACTATTCTAAGTCATTAATTAGCATGCTTAGGAGTATTTTTATACCATTTTAAAATGCATAAAATACTAAAAATAAGACAAACAAATTAAAACGGAAGAACTATGAAAAAATTATAGATATACCTTCAAGTTACTCAAACAGGGATGTCGACCTGTTGCCTGCTTGAGCAGGTGAAACTAACCCTTAAAATATTTTAAGTTATCAATTATGACAATTTATGATATCTTTTATGCTCTTATTCAACATGTTTTTTAGAACTATTTTAAGTCATTAATTATCATGATTGAATTAAAAATATCATCTTACTTTAGTTTAAAAATATCATCTTACTTTAGTTAAAAATAATTTAAATTAAAATTTTTTTTTACCCTTAATGGAAAATTCTCAATCACATAAATATTTAAGGATCTTTTTTTATCATAAACTTCAAAAATCTTTTTTTTTCTCTTAAATACTGTATCAAATAAAAGTGTGTCACATAAAATGAGACACGAGTAGCAACATCTATACTGCTTTTCATATCCAACCATATGAATTTCTGGACATTTTATGATTATCATGAATCTACTATGCATGTTCCTTTAACAACAACAACAACAACAACAACAACAACAACAACAACAACAACAACAACAACAACAACAACAACAACAACAACAACAACAACAACAACATCATAATAATAAAAAATTTATATAAAACACATCATTTTTTAATTTTATTTTTAAATATTAAATGCTGTAAAACATGTTTCTAATTTTTCATGTTTATTTAACAACAACAACAACAACAACAACAACAACAACAATAATAATAATAACAACAATAATAATAATAATAATAATAATAATAATAATAAATAATTTATATAAAACACATCATTTTTTAATTTTATTTTTAAATATTAAATGCTGCAAAACATGTTTCTAATTTTTCATGTTTATTTATATTCCATAGAAATGTTCAGTAATACTTCTAGGGGAACAGAGTTACTAATACAATTAGAATGTCACTTTATTGTAGTTCAAAATAATTTAACTTTTAAATTCTTATTTAACCGTTAATGAAATAATTTTCAATCACGTAAATTTATAAAGATTATTTTAGAATACAAATTTCAAAAGTCTTCATTTTTTTTCCTCAAATATAATGTCAGATTAAAAAGTGTCATATAAAATGAGTCACAGGTAGCAACATCCATACTGATATTCATATCCAACCATATGAATTTGCTTTAGTTAAATGATAGATTAAATTAATAATCTATTATTGACTAATCATGTGATGAAGACATGTTTTTTTTATAAATAGACACGAGCTATATATTTATTATATTACTCTAGTATTGTTGTTGGGTAATTAAAACAGAATACAAGCAATTATTTTTCCATTGACCATTCATTGATTTATCACTTCAACTTTTTGCTTTTACAAAGAAATTAAAAGTCGTACAACAAAACATACAAATTGAGTTTCAAGATGTCGTCCAATCAAAGCTTAGGTTGCGGCAGACGTACAATAAATGTAAAATATCATTTTCCTATTTTTACTAGGAAAATCAAACTTATTTTTCAAAAATAAAATAAAATTGAAACCTATAAAACAGACCTTTTAATCCTCAAAATATTGTATGATATATTTCTTGTCTAAGTGATGTAGTGGTGTGCATGTGGTAGATAACTAGATAGATCAAACATTCCAAAAGGGAAAAGGCCATCGATAATGTGAATGATTGTGTGGAAGAGAACAAAAACTGTCGTGCAATGCGCGCAAGGAATGTTGATTAATGATACTCATGCCATTATATTCCTTCAATTCCTTTTGTCGCTTGACATGGCAAGGATCCAACTTATATACTTTGGCATGCATGGCTTCTACTTTGCTCATTTTGCAACCTTTAATTCTTTCTAGTATTTTGAAATGGAAAAAGGGGAGGACGACCTGCAATAATTGATTCTATAAACAAAAGTTTAAATTGTAGTATAGATAGTAGTTGTGTTCAATTCATTGTTAATTGAGTTTCTTAGGTGGTTTCTTTTTGGAAAAACTATACTACAGAGTAAGTATATATTATTATTTAGGATATTCTGTTATAATTTAAAATTATTACTGTTCATTGTTATATTATCAATTTATAGCAAAAAGTTAATTATATATACATTTACCATTTATATCAAGCAAATGTCTAGTCATATTCAATCTCTCTCTCTCCCTTTACCTTTTCTCTCTTTACTAATTTCATATTAAATCAATTCTACTTTCATTTTTTACCTAAAATTGATTTCAATTAAGTTATCTTTTCATACTCTAACAATCTGTCGTGGAAGGCTTCTAGCTTACTAACTATGATTTGAATATTTTTTTTTCAATTTTCTTGTATTTTATTATTATGAAAAATATTCAATGTATTCAATTGTATTGTTTCTTGTTATTTGTATTCATGTGATTTTTCAATTGAAATGTAAGTATCAAATATACGTTAACATTTATAAAGCCCTTAAATAGTTAGACGTATATATTTGCATCAAATTTTGTATTTTATATCTTATGTATTTATATTGAAAGATACTAATATGTAGTATATACTTTCATTAGGCCTGTTGGGCCGATCTGGCCTAACCCGTAATTTAGCAGGATTGGGCTACGATTTTTGAAGCCCATTTAAAAAATGGGCTTGTTAGCCCAGCCCGAATAAGCCTGCTGATTTGTGGGGCTTTTACAATATGGGTTGGGCCGGCCTGTGGGCCGAACTAAAAAATAACTAAAAATAAAAATAAAATAGAGTATTAAAATTAATAAGAGTCCAAACTCAAAGTTCATTTAAAATTTTTAAATATTAAAACTTAAATACAAATTATGTTTTTACAATATGTATTCCCTCTGTCCATTTTTACTTGTCCCTTACTGATTCGGCATAGGGATTAAAAAAAGTACTAATAGATCACCATTTGAATATAACAATTACAATGTCTTGGAAAATGTAACAAGAAAATAACTACTATATTTAATCATATGGGTAAACTAAAAATTAAGTTTGAAATTATCTTTTGATTTCATAAAATGGACAAATATTATTGGACATCTCAAAATAGTATAGTGGACAAGTAAAAATAAACGGAGAGAGTAATAGTAACATTAATATTATGTAATATTGTCTTGTTGCTAGTTCTTTAATATTTTTAAATTAAAAATTTATAAAAAAATATAAGAATAAAAATGTGGGGGCCGGGCAAGGCCTACGACCTACGTACAAATGGTTGAGCTAGCTGTTTTCTAACCCATAAAAAAAGGGCCAGCCTGGCCTGACCTGTCAAATTCCAAAGCCTGTAAGGGTTAGCCCGGATGGGGAGGGCTAGCCGGATGTGGTGGGCCGACCCGTATTGACAGCTCTAGCTTTCATATTGAATTGAATAATAAGTATTAAATACATTCCACATAGGTATACTTTTCAATAGTTAGAATTTTTGTATTTGCTTGTATTTGAAATTCACTGTTAGATAATTGTATCAAAATACATTTTGTATTTAAATATACAAAAAAATTTGATATATTTCACGAAAAAAGTGAATACAACAACATGCTTGAATCAAATGAAAACAATTAAATCACACATAAATTGATATAACATGAGAGTTTAATGCATTAGATATAAAAAAATTTGATAATTTTTACGAACAAAAATAAAATACAACTTGCTTGACTAAACTGAAAATAATTAAATATAAGCAAATTTAGCCTTAAAATTGAAATTGCATAATAATATTTAATACAATAAAGGAAAGATTGACAATTCAAAATGGGATAACCTAATTAATGTAATTTGTTGTTACTATTTTAAAAAAAAAAGAAATGGTTATATACTTTCCTTAATAACATATACATAGTATATACTAATATTAAACTACTAAATTAATTGCCCATATTTTTGTATTTTTTTCCATATAACTTGTAGTTATTAAAGGTAATTATAATAAATGTAGCTATAGAAATATCATAACCCATAAAATATAGTCATTTCTGTAAGTTTTTTATTTTTTTTATTTTTTATAAACATGTTTCTTACACTTATAGCTATCAAAATGGGCTTAGCCCATGGGTCGGCCCAGCCGTATTCGTTATTGGGGTAGAATTGGGATATGATTTTCAAACCCAATTAGAATCAGGGCTTATAAGGCCGACCCAACTAAGCCCTTGACCCTTGAGGCTTGATTGAGGCCGGGCTGGGGTTAGCCCGTGGGTCAAAATGATTATTTAATTTGAATTAAAATAACTAAAATTATAAGGCGTAAATATTTTTTAATTTACAAGTTTATTTTTTCAAATTTTCTTGGGAAAAGGGTCAAAATTACCTTCAACTTTGTTTTATTATTTAACCTTACCCTCGCCTATATCCCTGCCTCTGCCTTTAATATACTTTTCACCCATACCCCTTAATTGGATGAAAAACTCAAATTAAATAAAATTACCCATTTTTTAAAAAATAACCCATCACCCCATCTCACCCGCCCCAATCCAACTAACATAATTTAACCCAGATAACTGTACCGTCCAACAACCATTTCTTCCCTCCAAAATGGTCACTAGGTCCGAAAACTACCAAAATCCCGTCGAAAAAATTATTAAAATCCCAAAAAATCACTGGAAGATGGCCAACAAAATCCAACCAAACAACCACCAAACGACCTCCTACAAAATCATCCAAAACCCCAACACGAAATACCACCAGACCCATATGAAAACGACCACCAAACCCACAAAAACGGTCACCAAAAAACTGTCAAAACCATGACAAAATTACTATCAACAATATCAAAACCCCATCATATACCCACCAAAACCCCACTACCACAACTTCCAACATCAAACCAATAACAACCAAATGACATAAAATTTCTACTGAAGAAACCACCTAAATATTGGCCAAATAGCCACCAAAATTTCAATCCAAAACCGCCCCACCACCCTTATCGAAATCCGGTGAAACTCAAACTCAAGAGGCCTCACCTTCGTCCTTCTCTTCCTTACTGTTTTCCGACGACCTGTAACAGGGAAGCCTCCAAATTCCAGCGGCGAACGAAGCAAACAACAACAACCATGGAGATTTTATTTTATTATTTTTTCTTTATGCATTTGATATTTAAAGATCAAATTTAATGATTTATGGGTTGAGTCTAACCGAAAATTCGTTTTAAACCGATAATTCTAATTGAAATTAGGTTAAGTTTAGTTGATTTGGGAATTTCCGTCCAAGTAGATGTGAAGTGAAAAGTTTCTTAACGGCAGGGATATTTTCAACTTACTTTTAAAGGCGGGAAGATCAAACAATAAAACAAAGTTGAGGGTATTTTTAACCTTTTCTCCAATTTTCTTTATATTTGTAAAAAAAAATTATTATTTTTCTTTAGACGTAGGATGACTCAAATATGATCATTGTTTGTTATATTTTATTTGAAAATCTTCTCATTTGTTGATATATATTCTAGATATGAAACTGTAATTAAAAACACTACTAATCATATGTATAATGCATATTATGATTATAATTATTATGTTTTTTCATATAATTTTACTAGGCATGTGAAAAGATTTAATATATTGACGAAATTTCAAGTTTAATTAATTTAGATTGAAAAGAAAAGTATTATTTTTTTTTTAAAAAAAGGCTGGCCCATCCCAACTCCATGATCCTACTTGGGTTGGGTTGGGCCAACCATTTCAAGGTCCTTTCAAATGAAGAGCCAGCCCGTTCTAGCCCTTCAAATTTCTTAGCCCGCGAGGCTTGGTTGGGTGGGGCTGGACTGATCCATTTTGACAGCTATACACCAAACCATGTGTATCACAACATATTAGCTAAATACAATTAACTCTTTACTATTTCATTATAACATTTTAGGTCTTTAATCATTCTTGAAAAATGTGGCTACACTGTCGAAAAATATGAGCTTTGATTAAAGGCAACATTCTTTTTATTTTTCGGAGGTCACCTAAATTAGTATAACCCTATTCCTAAGGCCACAAATTTCAAATATTGCTTTAGAAGCCACACTTTAAAAGTGTGACCTTAGGATAACAAGGGCCACACTTGTAACACCTAAAGTGACAACGCATTTCATAACCTTAAACTACACTTTCATGCGTAGTCTTTTCTAATTTATAGGTCACACTTTCAAAACATAGCTATTGTTGTATTTTCTAAAGCAACATTATGAAATGTAGCCTTTGTTAATGTACATACCACAGTTCACCAACAATAAGCGACAAAATTGACTTTTTTTATAGCGACACAACAATATTGTTTTGTAATAAATTATTTTAAAAAACTATATGCCACAATTTTATAATCACACTATATATTACAATTTGAATGATCTCAAGCATGAAAGTAACTAATAAATAACTCAAAAATTATACTTCAAATGTATACATTTACAATAATCTTTGAGAAAAAGAACATGTTTTCTATTGCACTATTAAAAGAGTAATATTTCAAGATGTGCCTTATAATGAATTTCTTAAAATCAAATGTAAATTCAAACATAGCAACTGTTAAAAAGTCTTCATCATTGAATTGATTAGATTGAATTGATTTGTGACCACCATTTCAAATTAGATCATTCATTTTTTTTACACATTCAAAATAAAATTAGAAAACTTTTTTAAAAAATCAATACGTACTTATATTCATATATTTATCATGAATAATACAAAATCACATATCCAAAGAAAACTAAATAATGAAGAATTCATTAAAACTTGATGACAAAGGATGGAAAAACACATTCATTTTGTACAATTATGCTTGACGATAAAACTCGAAAGACCTCACAATAAGACTAAGCAATGGTTATTCATATAAGCTTCAGAATTTGAGAAAGCTATTTCGTGCAACTAGTCAAATATATATCAGACGCCTGTATTTTGAAACTATGGACAGTAAAATTTTATTAATAAATACATATTAAATTTTGAATTAAATTTTAAATTCATGATAAGTTCATCAAGTCAAATTATTGCTTAATAAAATTGGATTACTATTCAAGTTAAAATTAAGTATAACTTACATAAATTTTATAGTGTTGAGCTAATTACATTCTATCCTCAGTATATTCAAATTATAAAAATCTCTTATTTTTTGAAAAAACTCGAAAACATAAGTCACCTTCCCTGATTCATAGTTGTAACACCTAGTAAAATGATCAAAATACCCCTAGAGGAGAGATGTGTGCATAACACGTCTTCCCATATTCTGATGAAAAATTCGAGGTCGAATATGCGATCAGCATGAAAAATTAAGTGGAAAAATGGTTTCAGTTGATTTTTAGAGCAACCGGATCAAAAGATAATTTTTCGGATCGAAAACAAAAAACAATGTTGATGTGCGATAGAGGCACGCCGCACCCTTGTCGCGGAGATGCACTTATATTTTTAAAATTTTTTTTGACGGGATTGAAAAAACTTGTTTGGAAAAATTTTTGGAAAAAAATATACATATGCGCATCTAGTCCGCGTCGCGGATTGGGTATTCTGAAGTGAAGTGTTTTTCTAAATATCGTGAGGGGTATCCTAGACTTTTTTCAATCCCTCCTAAACTTGAACCATGACTAATTAAGTCATTTTTTGTCGAGAAAGGGTTTTCTAAACTCCATTCCAAAGCCTCCAAACGCACAAACTAGATTAGAATTGTTGAAAGAGGAAGAGAAGAAGCGAGGGTTCTTGAGATCAAGGTTGAATCATTCTTCGATTCCAGGTATGTAAGGCTACCTAAAGCGTTGGATTGTGTTCATCCACGCGCCCCTTCATCTACTTGAGTTAAGTTCATGAGTAATAATCGAATAGTTTACATCCTGTGATTCTTGAGTTCTAAATTCTTATACACGTCTGATTTTTCATGAATACACTTGAGTCAACTTATGATAAGTTGCATCGTTATTACCATGAAATATGAATATTAATCGTATGCTTGATACCCCAACCCTAAAACTTATTGCTGTCCTTTTATGCTAATTGAATTAAGATTATGAATCTAATTTTCTAACCTGAGTAAGTTGAGCCTGAGAAGCACATTTTCTTGTTTCATTTATGCATGAGATGAATACTTATTATGTCTTATGTGTTGAGCCTGTAAACGATTTACTTGATCGCAATTAGTGAGAATCTTGCATGATGTGAGTTTAGAGTCTTCAGTTGGATTGCATGAATGATGGTCCTAAGTTATTGAGTAATTAAGTTGAGTTATTAAGAACTGAGTTGACTTGATTGAGATGAGTTAAAGAGTTGAACTTGATTTAATTTTCATGAGTACATTTTAGTCTTGGAAGGAGTATTGAGCACCGATTTAGGTAATTGAGGAGCATCCCAAAACTACGTTGCCAGTGTAGGATAGTCGTACAGTTAACTCTGGTGGCTCATGTCTTAATAGACGAACATTCTCTTTGGATCCGAGAGAAAGGAGAGGTTGACGTCCTTTACCGTGGCAAGTTTAGGCCGGGCGTGGAAATAACATCTTTTCGTTGTACATCACCAAAGCTCATGGTGGGGTGGAGAGTTATATCGGTTAGAGAAACTTCCAAACAACACTTGAGTTGAACATATCATGATTTTTGAACTAAGTGCATTAAACATTAAGTCAAATTCTAAAGCAAAGTTTCAAACTTTAAACTTGCATCATTTATTTGAGTTGGGTTATGAGATGAGGAGTTGAGTCTTGAGTCAAGTCGATTGGTTGAGTCTGAGTCTTATCTATTTTTTGAGCTATTTTACATACCGTACATTCCATGTACTGACGCCACCTGACGCTGCATCTTTTCATGATGCAGACACAAGTGATAGGGGACTTCAATAGGCGCACCGTTGAGGTTCAAAGTTCTTGAATTCTAGACTTGGTGAGCCCTCCTTGTCATTCGGAGGAGCCTTCTTTTATTTCACTATTATTGCTATTTTTTTGAGTTGGGTAGCCATGGCCTGTCATGGTACTATCTAGACGTTTAGAGTAGAGGATTCATATACCTTGAGTAGAGTCTTGTTGAACATTTCATTTTCTAGACTGGATCTACTTGGAGATTATTTTATGACATATTTGCCTTTCCCTTAATGTATTACAGAGTATTCTTCCGTTGTTGAGTAAGATGTGACGATGAAACCAGGTGGTTCTCTTGGAAAATAAGAAATGATTCTTAAGGTGCCGATCACGCTAAGGGTACCCGCCCGAGACGTGACAATAGTAATGCCTTTAATGTTATTGTAGTAGAAAAGGAAAATTAACTAAAGATCTGTTAATTGAGAATTTTGTTATGTTTACAAAAAAAATAAATCTATCTATCTAAAGTTGAATATAAGATGCTGATATAGCATGCCTTATTAGCGTGTACTACTATTTATCTATTTTTCAAAAATTTTGATTTTCTTTTAATAATCTGTACAAAAATATTTTTAAAAAATTAATCTCTTTCCTCATTATGAGCATTTATTACACATAACAATTTCTTCCAAAAGGAACTGTGTAACGGCTATGAACATGGCAGTAACTGAAAACGTTCTTATTCCAAAATAACTGGTTGACTTGAAATTAGCACTAATCATGAAATTTAATATTTTTCTAACTGTGAAATTAATGATTACATTTAATTTTTAATTTATGTACTATCTCCGATCTCTTTTATATGTCGTCCTTACTATAAATATATGATTCTTAATATATATCATTTCATAAAATTAATGCATAAATGTTAAATGACATTGTTCTTCCTATTTTACCCTTGATAGTTAATAAGTTTTGAAAAGATATAATTAATCAACTAGAAGAATTAAAAAAATAATTAATGCACATTAAATAAGGGCAAAATAGTAATTTTTTTCTTAATGCAAGTGCCATCACAAAAGGTAACATACAAAAGGGACTAGAGGGTGTATCTTTTAGTACTATAGCTTATAACCCAAAGACGCTAATTAAATTCTCTTAATATCACTTTCTTCCTTCGTCTTCTCTTTTTGATTTATACTTCCCAAATGAATACTCATCAAAATTTCATTGTTTGATTCTGTTACAAATCTCGAGCATCTAACTTGGTATGTTAAATCTCTTGCTTGACTACTTGATCACCTCAATTTTTGTGTTTTTTAATTTTATATTATTTCAACACTTGCATTGTGAAATTATGTACGTGAAAGTTTTTTTTATGTGTTTGGCAAGTCGACTGACTAAACGTGGAATACAAAGCCATTAGCCATCCCAGAGAGATAAAGAATAAATTGAGATGATTGATGAGAAAATTTCATGAGAGAAAACTAGGAATCATGTAGAAGTAGGAGATGAGAACTTTATCCCGATTGTAATCATGAATTCTCACAATATTTTATTACATTGGATGTTTGTGTTGTGGCAATTACAGGACTCTCATCACTTGATGTAATGACCTTGCTGGTGATTTTTGAGCTTATCTATGAAAATTACTATTTTGCCCTTTCGTAAGTTGTTTTGGACCTATTTTGAATCATCTATGTTGTTGGAACTGAAAACTTATGTTTAAAAAGGAGAAAATGTGAGTTTTAGTAGTTTTGGAGGCCATTTTCAGTTGATTTCGGATTATAGTTTGACTTTGATAAACTTTTAGAGCTTGAAAGCTCTAATCGAAATTTCGACAATTCTAGTTGTTCTGGATGGTGAAATTAGTGCTAGAAATGGTCTCATTATAATTTTTGGAGTTTTTGAGGATAATTTAGGTATTTTGAGTTTTAACCAGTTTATTGAGCTTTATCGGGATCCGAGACCTCAGAATTGAATTTGATAATTACATTGAGTCCGTAACGCCATTTCTGGTAGGATTGCATATTTGGTTCATATTTATATGGTTACGGATGAGTTTCAGGGGTTGAAAATCTTGTTTTGAAGGGTGTTAGTGCAAGTTGACTGCAGTCAACGCGGGTCAACACTGGTCAATACCTATTTTTCTTTTATTTATATTGCTGAAAATATCCTTTTCTTTCCCATTTTGACTACTCCACCATTTTCTTTCATTTTTGAATTCTAAAAAGCTTGAAGGTGCAATTTTGAGCAAGGATTTTCGTGAATTTTCATTTGGATATACTTCCTAAACACTAAATCTTTGATTTTAGTATTGGAACTGTGATTTTAACTTGAAATATTTGGTTTCAACCCTCCTATTTTTATGGATTTTCAAGAACAAGATTCAAACTTTAAATGATGATTTCTTCCTCAATTTCTACTCAAATTTTGTAGGATTTTCACCCACAAAGTTCATTTTTTTTGTGTAGAACCTGATTTTGAGCTCAATTTCCATATTCAAGATTTTTGAAAAATAATCTAATTTTTGATCATTTTACCCCTGAATTCAATTCATGCCAATATAGGTATCAAAATTTATCTTTTGATACATATTATCTATTCTAGATAGTGGTTGATTGATTTGAGCTCATTTTTGAGACTTGGAGTGTTCGGAAGCTTGGTTCGAGTGTGGCTTCAGCATCGAGGTAGGTTTGGCTAACCTTTTTAGTATTGAATTTGAGTTATTGGATTTGTTATATGACAATCGTATGAATCAGATTATTTCATGAGTAATTAGATTATATGATTATATTTTGGCGAATATGTGATATCAGTTGTTTTAGGGTTTGAGTAAATTATGAATTTGTTGACAAGTTGAGATGTATCCTTGATATTTGAGATATTTTTGGATATGATTGTTATAATATGAGACTTGTGGTATCATTCAAAAATATTGTGGTAATTGATGGTATTTGAGATACTTTATGAGACTCATGTGCATATTTTAGGACTTGTGAAGTCCAGTGTTATCGGTATATTTGGTTATTGGTGAAAGTGTGGTGATTTGAGACATATTGATAGCTTGTGGTACCAGTTGTGAGACTTGGCTTTCCTTTCAAATTCTATGACTATTATTTATCAATTATCTTATTATATTACAGTCATATTCATTGATTCATTACATTAGCATGCATTCATTCCATGTTGCATTGGTACCAATCCTTGATCACGCAGAGGTGGCAAGGTTGATATGTTGTATCACCTTTTCTAAAACCCCTTGACCACACAGAGGTGGCAAGGGAAATTGTGCCATTTTTTGAAATCCTTTGATCACGCGGAGGTGGCAAGGTTGAGATATTGTATTATCTTTTCTAAAACCCCTTGACCACGCGAAGGTCACAAGGGTGAGATTGTGCCACTTTTTGAAACCCCTTGACCACACGGAGGTGGCAAGGTTGAGATATTGTATCACCTTTTTGTAAAACCCCTTAACCATGCAGAGATGGTAAGGAAGAGATTATACCACCTTTTAAAACCCTTTGACCACGTAGAGGTGGCAAGGTTGAGATATTGTGACACCCTTTTATCACGTGGAGGTGGAAAGGTTTAGATACTGTGATACCGCTTGACCACATGGAGGTAGCAAGGTTGAGAGATTTCTTTATATGGTTTGTGAGACTCCTATGGGTTCTACCTGTTAGCCTTAGCTCGATAGATATGTTCACTGGCAGTGTGGCAGTCGTGATTCCACCTCATGCATTGCATTCATTTATTTTATTTGCACTGTATCATAATTATACTTGTTCTCCTTATCTGTTTTTATGTATATATTGTGTATATACTAACCTCTTCATTGCAGGTGAAAGAGTTTTTTAGTTATTACATGCTTATTCAATTTCTCTTACCAGTTGGTTGGACCTAATGTGTACACTTCTGTGTACTAACCTCTATTATGTTTCCTCCTTGTAGATTGAGCACAGGGATTTCCCCGTCGTAGTTCATTTTATTCTGACGGAATTCTCCTTCCTTTCCCAGATCACAGTAGTGAGGCTTAGCTATTGAGTCCCCGTTATACTATTGAGACTCTTTTCTAGTTGTACCTTTATTCTAGACCTTGTGTTTCTTTTATCAAATACCTTGTATTTAATCTTTCAGAGTATTTAGAAGCTCTTGCACTCATGACTCCAAATTTTGGGATTTTGAATCAAAGTGTTGTGGTTGTTCTATTTTACTTTTTCTCTTTTAGTTGTGATCC